>CM041000.1:16183348-16205848 GCA_022985145.1 Pangasius djambal | reverse complement strand
GTGCCTGAAAGCGGTGCGTCTTGTGAAGACCTACGTCATCTGCACGGAGTATTTTGTGGTTTGGATGAAATTCTTCGGTGTGCAATGTCCAGGCTCACTCCCGACAAGCCCAGATCCGATCCTGGGTCGGAATGAAAGTGTTCAACCCTCAGACTCACCTTGCCTCCTTCATCAAAAGGTCCGACTTTCTGGAACCAATGGCGCGAGCAGAACCATGTTGGCATGACGACCGTTGGTCCGTGAGAGGTGTAGACCTGAAATGTGACACGAGCCTGCATATAGTCATATAATCACACACACACACACACGAAATACCCTCCAGATACACAGGGCTTTCGTAAGGTATGGGATGATGAATTCTCCAAGTCATAAAATATCCATAGCTAATATTTTTCAGATGAATGCTGACCACTGTGCAATTCAGCTTATTATAGGCATACGGTATATCATATTTCTCACCGTATGTGTGTGTGTGTGTGTGTGTGTGTGTGTGTGTGTGTCTGCAGAGGTTTTAAACCAAATGTCCCTAGTCTGATCCCCCAAATGTCCCCAGAAACGAAATAAAGTTTAATAAAACATGCAGATGTGAGTGATGTTTCCAGCACAGTATGACATAGCGGTACACCAGAGGTTTAAGCGTCTCGCTACTGAACGAGTCAAAGTGGAGCTTTAAATTAAAAGTCGAAAGAATGTGTTGGCTGCGGTTGCGGTTTTATTAACGTAGCACAGTTTTGAAACTTGATGGGTGAAAGCTGTTGACCTCTGGAAGCCCTGCATGTGTGTGCGTGTGTGTGCGTGTGTGTGTGTGTGTGTGTAGGATGGAGGGATGGAATGGTGGAATGTGCACACACACCCTATTGAAATCCGACGCTGTTTTTAATCAGAAATGTTAAATGTAAAATGTTGTGGGCCTTCATGCTTCATGTCACCGGACAAAAATAAATATATCGATGTCCATGTGAGCAAACCTCTGAGACTCTGCGTAGAGCTGGAGTCCAGGCAAACAAGGGACAGAGACGGAGAACATGATAAAAGGACGACAATTTCTGCGGCGCTCTACCTAAATGTCAGAGTGGCTAATTCCTCAGATTCAGTGGTCTGAGGAAACCAAAACTGAACTCTTTGGCACAAATGCCAAGCATTACATCTGGAGGAAACCAGACACTTGGACGAGTCCCAGAGATTGTTTTTTGGGAGGTTTGTCAAAATCACAGGAAAGATGTACAAAGTACTGAGAAAAACCTGAAGAAGAGCGCTCAGGAATTCAGCTCAGGAGGCTCAAATATTTACCTTCTTACCAGACAATGACCCGAAACACAGCCAAGACAAAGTGGGAGTGGCTTCAGGACAAGCGTTTGAATGTCCTTGAGTGGCCCTGAGCCTGACCTTGAATGTCACTGAACCTCTAGAGAGACCTGTAATTACTGGTATAGAGACGCTCCTCGTCCAACCTGACAGAGCTTATGAGATTCAGCAGACAGGAATAGGAAACGATCCATAAATCCAGATGTGTTCCAGATGTAGAGTCAAACCCTAAAACTTAAAGCTGTAATCGCCTGCCAGTGGGCTTCAACCAAGGTTTTGTTGTTGGGTTCTTTTCATGTTTAAATAAATAAATAAATAAATAAAATTTATCATTAAAATTATTTACTAATTCAAAAATGAATTAAAAAAAAAACAAAAAACTTGCATTTAAAATAATAATAATAATAATAATTATTATTGTCATTGTTATTTCATAAGTTATCATTAGCATTATTATTTAAAAATGATACACTGATATCAGATAAGCTACGTTATAAGAATAATTTAACATATTAAGGCTGCAACTTAAAAGCCACTCTCTGGGGAATAATTCTTGAAAATGTTTGTGTTTGCTACACGCGGTGTCATGTGGCTGTTTTTGTTTCTGATGATCAGAACTGTGGCCTAAATTTTGACCTGAATTCCAGTCATGCTGCTGCTCTTCTCAAACGCTACATTCATACGCCGCATTTAATGAAGCGTGTGAGAGACTCTTCATAGAGAAATCCTTTATGAAGTGACTCAGAGCCCAGCAGCTGTTTGCAGAATCTCGGCGTTATCTATCCGAGAGCGAGAGCGGCTCCCGACACAATCTGAACACTGTATTCTCTTATAATCCACACACACAAGCCCCGCCCCTTTCCGTCTGTCTGTCTGTGCGAGCTTCCAAAGTTAAAAATGAACACAACTCTTTTTAATGCTCTCAAATTATCTAAACACACAAAAGTCTGGGAGTGTTCCACTGATCTACAGTCCCCTCTGAACCAGATTCTTCTGCTGTGTGTGTGTGTGTGTGTTCAAAAATCCACAAATTTTTTTTTTCCTATTTTTCTGAGCGTACCGGCAGCTGTTTTTTTTCTTCTTCTCATTAATAGGGTGCGATTTTCGTTGTCATGGCAATAACATGACAACGTGGATTGTTGACGTTTTTCTTCTTTACCTCAGGATTTGTTATTCTACAAATCTATTTCAATTAAAAAAGTTTTTGTGGACATTAAATTTATCTGATGGTAGTAGTCTTGTGTGTGTGTGTGTGTGTGTGTGTGTGTGTGTGTGTGTGTGTGTGTGCTTTACCTGTGTAAGTAGCTGCTCTGGACTGAGTGTGTTGATCCACCTGGTGTAGCGCTCAGTGGAACCTTCTGGAATACGCCTCACCCGACACCCAACAACCTACAACACACAGGAACGACGTCTTTGCCTCACACTTTCCACTTCTTTCTTGCACAGTTTTGTCCTGGTGTCAAAATTCAAACTAACCTGAGGTAAAAGGTCAAACTAACCCTTCAGCTTACGCAATACTTGGCGATACTTAAAAAAGTGAAGAGCAGACTCATAGTCCGGGAACATTTACGAACAAATCCGCAAGAACGCAAGCTTGCAGATTGCTAACATTCATCAGCAGACGCAATCTTCCTTTACGTTATGTTTACTGATGAAGCTAACTCAGCTAGCTAGCTAGTTACCGCGGGACATAAACAAGTCTCCTAGCTACATAGACCTTGCGCATTATATTCTGTTTTTTAGTTAAATTAAAAGACCGGAAAGTTCGTGTAGTTTATCACAACACCACTTTATACACAACATACAGTATGATGAATGTATACGTGCTGTATGTTCTACAAGTTTACACTTCGGTTGGTGTAAACAGTAAACAACTCGCATCAAAATACTGGAACATTATTCCATTTTTTTTTAGGTTCCCAGGAAAAAATTGCTCAGTTTACACTCTTTAACTCGTTCTTTTTACAACGTTCTTCGGTTTGGACCCTTAAAGTTTCTAAATAGACCTCTAAAGAGCCTTTAGGAACACTTCCAAGTAGAACCTTTAACTATTCAACCATCACCACTGAAGAGCCTTTGAGAAACTCTTCAGTGTTCAAGGGTTCAAGAGGGAACGCTGATACATCCTCCATATTCGTGTAGGTTCAACACAATTATTAACATTAAACACACTCTTGTAAAATACAGAGTTCTTCAGCTTGGGCTCTTAAAGGTTCTATATAAACTCAGACATAAGAGCTTTTCAGAAAAGGCTCCAAGTAGAACAGGAAGAAAAGACCATTGAGGAACATTTGAGGAACCTTTTTCCTTATTTCAGAGTGTATGCTGTCAAAATCAGGTACGTCTTCCATATGTGTGTAGGATCAACACCACTTACGAGTATTTTAGTCGTTCTCTGTTCTTCGGTATCAGAACGGAACTTGTGTACCGGAGGATAACATGAAGGTAGTTTAAGGAACATTCGTCATTCCTCTCTCTTCATGCTGCTTTTCTCTTAATGGATGGAATTATAGCTGGAGGTGGTAATGAGCACCATAAAAAAACCCCAAACCACAGAAAGTTCCCCAGATTCCAGACCCTGTACAGAACCGAGGGGTTTTCACCAAGCCGCACTGCTGACGCGGCAGGGATGTGGACACGGACACACACACACACACGAAGAGAAGTTAAGTTTAGCTCAACTTAAACCTAATGAACTTCCGCTAACATCAGAGTGCTCACAGGTGTTAATCATTAACACACCACAAGCTAACCCTTTAGAACCGATGAGAAAAATTCCAAGCAGTTCACTAGTAGTAGAAAAAGGGTTCCTCTAATGAAGATCTTTGCATAGCTAAAGGTTCCTCTAATGAAGATCTTTGCACAGCTAAAGGTTCCTCTGATGAAGATCTTTGCATAGCTAAAGGTTCCTCTAATGAAGATCTTTGCACAGCTAAATGTTCCTCTAATGAAGATCTTTGCATAGCTAAAGGTTCTTAGCTTCCCACAGTGCTTACATCTGATACGTTGTCCGAGAGAAAAACCCTCTGTCAAACTCAGAACTTTCATGTGCTCCCCTAGATGGAACTTTCTTTTTTCCATCCATCCATCTATCCGTCCATCCACCTATCAGTCTCTCCACCCATCCATTCACCCATCAGTCTCTCCACCCATCCATTCACCCATCCATTAAGCCATTCATCTATCCATCCATCTACACATCCATCAATCCATCCATCCTCCCCCCAGCCACCAATCAATCAATCAATCAGTCAATCCACCCCACCATTCATCCACCTGTCCACCCATCCATTACGTTTGCCAGCGGGTCACACTGTCTCAGTGAAGGTCTTCAGGAGTTATATCACAGTGTACAGGAGTGAATGTGTGTGTTACCATTTGAATTAAACACCGCGTGTCCAGTGACGTAGTGAGGGATTTGGATTTAACTTGACTTGGCCTCCTCTATCTATGACGTGATGATAGAGCAGTGATATTTCCACGTGTATACATGAGCAAACTCACGGTATCGGGGTTCAGGACAGCAGCTTCATACTGCAGTCTCACTCTCTGGGGCATCATGACGTCATCCTGAAAATCATACACAAACACGCAAAATCAGACGCGTCTTATACTAACGCATGTTTTCCACATTTACTCTATAGCCATCTAGAAGAGCTGCGGAGTAAATGTGGAAAATATGCATTAGGGATTTGTTCAGTTGAAACGCTAACACTGATACCTCTATTCTTCATTTCAGTAGAAGGGAGGAAGTCTCTACCTCTTATGTCGGTTACATTGTTGTACATTTATTCTGCAAAGATAGTCCATCATCGCTGCTTTTTTTTTACATTACATCGTACCCACTGTTGTGGTATTCATGATCTTGGAAATTTTTTAGAAAGCTTGAAGTTCATGACTTTTTTTTCCCCAAGATGGCGCGACCCATTCAAATTCTGTTAACGGCTTACACTAAGCGTAGTTACGGTGTAATTTTAGTTGTCAGTGTCTTGTATATATGATTTAACAGCTACATATGCACTGAGGTTCAACAGTATTCCAATTAAATCATTAACAGAACTGATACTACTAGCAAAACTCTCCCTTTTCCTCTAAATATATCTTACGAACCTCAGCTCCACAGTTTTGCCTGAATGTTGAGTAAAACTGCATCTTGAAGTCACTATGATCAGCAGCCACCAGCAGTTAAATACAGGGAGTGTGTGTGCGTGCGTGTGTGTGTGTGCGCGCGTGTGTGTGTGTGTGTGTGTATGGTGTCTGGGAGCTGTTAAAGAGGTCAGAGGTCATGACGTTTGCTTGTTCACTTAAAGCCCAGACACTTAAAACAACAAATGAACAAGGCTCGGCCAAAACATGCACACAACCCTACTTTCGACATCTGCTTCTGCACATCAGCTGCTCTGTGACTCACTTTCACAGATACACACTATCTTTTCACGATCTCTCTCACACACACACACACACAAACACAGAAAGAGGAAGAGAAAGGGGGCGGGGGGGACAAAATATGAACTCATTATACGCTATTAAAAAAAAGCAAACAGAAAAAATTGGAAAAGAACAGCATAATCCCCCAAATAAAAACTGAATAGTATTATAGTTATTCAGCAGTAAATCACTATCTTCAACCACTGATCCCCCAGATACCCATAAACACTGTCATATGCATGATCCTTCCTAAGACCCATGAAAATACATATGCTATTATAAACGTGCATCCAGTGATTCCTGCCCTGACATCTGGCTCCTGCTTGTGCTCAAAACAGACCCAATAAAAACTTCAGCAGCACTAAAACATTCTTGCCTCATTGGGAGATTTGGCCTAAAGACAAACAACTGAAAGATGAACAACACTTTGCCCAGTGACAAGAACCGTTTAGCTAACAGTGAAAACAAACTGTGTATCCATGTGTCTTGCACAAAAAGGTCAAATAACGATTCATTTGTCCAACCAAAACAATATGCCTTCCCTAATACTAGGCTCAAGGCCCCCAGTGTCTGAAGGGACTGCTGGGACTACTGGAGGTCACAGGTTCATTAACTGAACACTTGCAGAGGGTCTGTCAGTAGGGAGGAGTCACCTAGCTGATAGACCTCCAGTCAAAAGATGCATAGTATCCCTTCACACGACTGATATAAAGACAACGCAGAAGGAACCACTCGTACTTTTAAACATACTGAGAAAAAAAAAAAAAATGCTATCCAGGCTCATACAGTCCATTTTACTGGTTCACATCTCACAGCTGAAACATGGCCAATGACTCCGTGTCGAGGGGGCAAACATGATGTTCTACATGGTCTTAAACTCCTTCATTTTCCTTAATCTGGATTATTGCACAGAACTAGCTGACTAGCTCACCATATGTTGTTATACTATGTTAGCTACCATTTTGAAAACTAGCCAATTACATTTCCCAAAAAAAAACAAACATATGGACTGGACAACTGGATGTCAGCATTTTTCTTTACCTGGTGTGTTTAGCTAGTTAATGTATCCTTTGTCTACTCCTGCAACGGTTTTAACTGATCTGTAGATGGACTGGTAAAGCAAAGGAGAATATCCATGTTGTCTGTTTGGATATTCCCTTATGGAAAGTCCATATTTCATATCTTCCTCCCCAATGGGTATTGCAGAAAGTTGCAATGTTTTGCTGACAGTGACCTTTACAACCTGATCCAACAGTCCAACAGACCTGACCTCAGTTCTTGCACCCCTATCCATTCAGCCACCCTGTGCTTCCCAGTACGAGAAGAAGAGCAGGGCTGGTGGATATCAGATCTAGGTCCAATGACATTCCACCTACAAGGTCCGGAAAGAGTTTGTTACTGTTCTTGCAAGTCTAAAAAGGGTTGGAGGAGCATTGATTACAGCTTGGTCAATCATTGAGCTTGGTCACTGATTACAGCTTTTCTAAACGGCTTCAAATTGGAACCTTTCATAAAAGGAAAACCTTCTGCCATAAAGTTTTACATAGAACTATTAAGGTTCACCAATGAGGAACAAATCAATGGACTTTACCATCAAGAAGCTGAAAACCCAGCAGTTGTAGATCAGTGATTCTCAATCCTAGTCCTGAAGAACCTCTGCCCTGCACATTCTGGTGATTTCTCTAGATCCAACTCATCGTATTTAACTTATCAGTTAATTAAATTAATTGCCAGCTAAACCCGGACTAGGTTGAACTGCAAGTTTCTCAGAATTGAGAAACACTGTTCTAGATTTTAAAAAAATGAAAGCATTTGGTGCATCCCATGTTGTGTTCCATACAAAAGTACAATGAGACCTCACCAAAGCTCCCCAAGGAACCTAGCTCTGTTGCAAGTTCTCTAATAAAATGAGGTCAGGTTTAGCACTCAGTTCAAGCTGTATAAAGAGCATCTCCATTTCTGGAGCTTGAGTTTGTCTTTCCTGATGCACGAGTTAGCAGTGAGCTGTTCACAAAATGTCCTCTCTGCTTTCTCAATCCACCATCACCCCTTGACCTTCCATGAAAAACTGTCCTGCAAAAACTTCAGATTAAAATGCCAATCTGATGGTCTAGTAGGAAAATCTGACAGTCTCACTATGACAAAGCCCAGCTGGTGGTCAGAATATCCCACTGGAGAAATAAAACACTTGGCAACTCTGTTGGTGAAATATTTGGACACGCAGCAACAGGGCAGCAATCAGTTTCGTCAATACACCAATTAGTCGACTGACGATGTAATGTTTTCATGGAGAAACCATGGTTTCAGGTGTGTGCCTGATGGTCATGTCATGGTGGAGAACGTTTCCTCCACAGGCTGGCCAAGAACATATTACATCTGCTACTTAAACTTGTTGGTTGGCCCCCGAGAGGCACTACAGCAACTGTAAACTTGACCAAAAAGGTTGTGAATATTAAATGTGAGAACGTTTCTCTTCTCTCCATCCCGAGCCTGGCAGCGCGGAACGTTGTGACTCATAGCTGGAGCAAATGGAGAGCTGGGTGAAGAGAAGCAGATGCAGCAGTGAGCTCTGTGTTTCTCAATCTGCACGTCTTACTCAACCTCCGTACACACACACACACTCGGTTAGTTACTTTCTAGTTTAGTAAATATACCTTCCTGGAATCTACACTTTGGACAGAGTCGAGGGGTGCCAATACTTGCAGAAAGACAAATGGACTACAATCAGTAACTGTACACATACAGAGTGAACTGTGGACCTGATAAAATGGCCAATGAGTGCAGAAACATTTATATGCATTTCTCTCTCTCTCTCTCTCTCTCTCTCTCTAACTGTCTGTCTCTTTAAACATATCTGTTTGCTTCTCTCTTGGTATCTCCATCTAATTCTCTTCTTCTGTCTGTCCATCTCTCTGTCTTTTCTCTTCCACAGTCTGTCTCTCTGCCTCTCTCACACTCTATGGTTCTATCCCTGCATCTGTCTCCTTCTCTCTCTCTCTCTTCCTATATCTATCTGTCTTTCGGCCTGTCTCACTGAGTCAGTCTGTGTCTCTCTCTCCGTCTCTCATTTTCCCTCCCCCATTTTTGATGTCTCACTCTTCCTCTCCCTGTATCTTATCTGTCTGTCTCTTTGTCTCCCAGGACCACTGTGGTTCTGCCTCTCTCTCTCTCTCTCTCTCTCTCTCTCTCTCCCTCCCTCTCCCAGTTTCTTGCTCTCCTTCACCCTCTCACACACTGTCTCTATCGCCTCTCTGTCTTTATTTCAAACAAATCAGACTTGATTTGTCAACAACTCCGGCCTTGTCAAGCTGACCTGAAGACACACACACACACACACACACACACACACACACACCAAAGTAATGTATGTCGTATGGTTTCTGGCATGTTTTTGAGAACTTGAAGTTGGCAGGCTTTAGTGTGTGTGTGTGTGTGTGTGTGTGTGTGTGTGTGTGTGTGTGTGTGTGCAGAACATCTGATGGATATCACAGTGATTCAAGCCATTTCTTTCCCAAGTGTCAGCACAAAACAGCCAGATATTTCCTACTGACCTACACGCGCACACACGCGCACACACGCGCACCTTAATCTTTTCTTTTTCTTCTGACAGATTTGTCAAACACTTGAGTGAACTGCAAGAGACACCTGCTTCAGCACCACAATATCTTCACGAATCCACTGGATGTGTACACACACACACACACACACACACACACACACACACACACACACACACACACACACACACACCACTCACCGCATCCTGGAAGCACAGGTATCGTCCAGAGCTTTGAGCCACAGCTTTGTTTTTGGCAAATCCAACTGAGGACAGAACGAGAAACACACATTAGTGTTAAAGTACTAAAAGTGTGTGTGTGTGTGTGTGTGTGTGTGCGCATGCTAATGCCAACACTATGTAGCATTATAACATTTATACTTTTCTTTCCTTGTAAATTATAGCTAGGTGATACGACAATATATCTATATCGTTTAGCTCACGCTAACCTTAGTGTCTGTCCGTAATTAGTGCAATGTGTAACCTAGTAATTTAGTTCGCTTTTTTTTTTTTTTAACTGCTTTGACTGACACTTTTCTCGTGTCAAGTAATATTTCAGCAACAAGACCCAAGACAAGACTTTGAGATACGGTTCCTACGGTATTGAACATGTCATAGGCTGATGTTATGATGTCATAAAGTGTAAGAGCCAATCATGTGTGTGAAAAACTAAACATTAACTATATCTCCTTCACACACACACACACACACACACACACACACACACGATAGCTGTTTAAGAATCCGTGAGCTAAACAAGAAAAACACAACAGCCTTCAGGTAATCAGTCATCATCGCACAGACAAGGAAAGCACACTGCCTTGAACACACACACACACACACACACACACACACACACCTCCTCTTGGTTTTTCTGTATTATGGCCTGATATCACCATGGTAACGCTTCTCATCCTCAGCCTCTCTCTCCAGCTTTCAGCAATCCCTCTGGAGTTATCCTGAGAGAGAAATTTAGGAAGATTTAGAAAAAAAAACCCTAATAACTCTAAATTATTCAATTCCAATCTACAATAAAATTCACAGTATGTCTAGCGGGTTTGTACAAACCAAAAAACACAGAGTTTAATGGTTTGATTTAAAAAAAAAAACAGCTTCCACTTGCGATAATAATAAATAACTAAATGTCTCAGGTGCTGCTGCAGTCCAGATCTTCTAACTGTACATACGCTGCTACATTTATATTACTAGCATCATTTTTAACCTAAGATTTAAAATGAACATGAAGTCCACGTACCGTACTGGCGTCGTCAAACACCGAGATCTCCAAAGTGCCCCGGAAGTCCTGCTCTAAAACAGCCTGAAGACATTCATCCAGCCATTTCGCACCGTTATACACCGGTATGATCACAGACTGACGACGGAGAGAGAGTGAAAAACAAACAGTGGATTTAAAGAGAAAAGGCTGCAGAATATGGCTTTAGAATTTAACAGTTATATCGTAACTGAGCTTATAGTAACATTTTAAAAATTCTAATAATTTTGCACTAAAAGATGATGAACTGTGCTTGAGTAACTAACCACTTGAATGTTGCTGCTTTCTACCTTCTCACAGGCACCAACAGATTTCAGAGTAGCAATGGAAGACTCCAACGTGGCATCATTAGACCCCAAAGTGGCATCATTAGACCCCAAAGTGGCATCATTAGACCCCAAAGAGACATTATTAGACCCAAACGTGGCATCATTAGACTCCAAAAAGGCATCGTTAGACCCCAAAGAGGCAACATTAGACCTCAAAGAGGCATCATTAGACCCCAAAGAGGCATCAGTAGACCCCAAAGTGGCATCATTAGACCCCAAAGAGACATTATTAGACCCAAACGTGGCATCATTAGACTCCAAAAAGGCATCGTTAGACCCCAAAGAGGCAACATTAGACCGCAATGAGGCATCGTTAGACCCCAAAGTGGCAGCATTAGACCCCAAAGAGGCAGCATTAGACCCCAAAGAAGCAGCATTAGACCCCAAAGAGACATCATTAGACTCCAAAGAGGCATCGTTAGACCTCAAAGAGGCATCATTAGACTCCAAAGCCACTCTGTCAGACCCCAAAGTGGCACTGTTACACCATAAAGTTGTGTTAGACCCCAAAGTGGCATCTGTAGACTGCAGACTAGCAACAGAAGACTCCATAGTGGCACCTTCCACCCCCAAAGTGGCGTTTTTATCCTCCAAAATGGCACCTACAACAGTGGACTCCATCGTGGTAGCTTTAGACTCCACAGTGGCAACAAAAGCCTCTTTAGTGACACCTGTAGCCCCCAGACTGGCAGCTGAAGATCCTACAGTGGCATGTTTAACCTCATTAGAGGCATCTCTGGACTCCATATCGACAGAGAGACACTCCAGAGTGGCAGCTTTAGGCTCTGTAGTGAGGTCCTCGTGTTGAACCCTGAGGCACACCCTCTTTGCCCCACTCCATTCCTCCTCCAGTTCTCCTGGACACCTCTGAGGACTGCTCATCTGAGCAGCAGGAGAAGCTACAGTGACTTTATAAACTTAGAAAAGGAAAAATAAAGTCATGATATACTGTAGATGCACTTTTTGCTATCTGATCATGGGTTTAATCTAGCTATACTGTACTCCATGTCACGCTGCCAGGCCCTTTCAGCCAGCTGATGAGTTCAACCTTGTAGCCTTCCTTCTAGACGAAAAGTTTTTTTTTTTTCTGATCTGTTAGATTTATATACTTTTGAGATGTAACGCGCAACCGACACTAAATGCATTCACTTCCTAACATTCGCCTGATTTTCCTTCTTTTGTTTATTTATTCGCGATTCGGGAGCAACCTCGTGTAAAAACAGTCCCTTCACTTCCGCGTTCTGGACGAGCCGAGAGTTCTGATTGGTCAAGCGAACACGTGCGCGTGAATCTGATTGGACAAACCTGCTGTCAGTTTAAACACGTCAGTTGGAGCTGATAAACAAGGAAAATACAATAATTACCTATTTATATTATATTATATTATATTAATAATAAATTGATTTTTTTTTTGTTGTATTTTAGGAATTAATCATTTATTGAACTTAATAAATGAATTGTAATTAATTCATTAAATCTGCTGTGAACTGCTGTCTATGAAGAAAAAAGTGTTATTTTTGTTAGTTCTCGCAATTATCACAATTATATTTAATAGTCTACTGCAATCTTAAGAATCTTAATCATGAATGTTTATATTCTGTCTTACCAATCTAGCTAAATTAGCAAGGACCTTGTTTTATTTTTTGTTCAGTAATGAGCAATGTTCTCTCTCTCTCTCTCTCTCTCTCTCTCTCAGTGTGGTTACCACTATCAGATTAGTTTGGTTAGCTAACATTGCGAAGTTGTGTACGCATCTCGACTTCCAAGTGCTACTCTAGATATTTTCACATTGGCCTGTTGTATGGTCTTATGGCAGAATTGCCACTTTATTTGATCTTTTGTCACTGTGATGCTCCATCAGCGAATAGTAACCTGATCTCACTACGAGCTTGCATTTTGTCCTGTTACCCTGACCCTGCCACCTCAAACGGCAAAGTCCGCCCCTGATTATTAGACAACAGAGGTAAAGAACTTAGCACAAGTGGGATGCACCATTAAAAATTTATTACAAGTTACAGCATGCATATTAAACAGAGGACCTTGATGATACACAGGCATTTATGAGGACTCAAGTTTAACAGAAGTGTAGATGCTGCAGATGACCAAAAGGGGGCAGTAGATGCATTTACAACTTTTATACACTTTTAGCTTCTCAGGTCCTCATTTGCCCAGAGCATAACTGTAGAGGGAAACTGGTCCACACACACACACACACACACACACACACACACACACACACACACACACACACACATACACTTCTTCTTCTGAAAGTGTTTTTTGTTATTGGAAAGGTAAATAGATTTTCAAATTTCAATCGTTTTGTGTAATATATATTTTATACATTTTTTCTAATTAGGGTGCCAATAATTCTGGTGTTGATTATAAAGAATTCTAAACCTAAACCTAAACCTAAACCTAGACAATAAGCATTCAACACATTCTTAGAAAACTTTTGCTGTATTAATGATTTAATAATAAATGATTATAGTAATAAATGGTTATTATAATGCAAAGATCGCAGTTAAACAAAAAACTAACATTATGAAAACGTTTGTGTTAAAGCTCCCCCAGCCAAAAAAGATGCGATGTACGGACATTGTAGGAATGTTTCTAAATGTCATATTAAAAATATTTACAAAAGACAGAAAAGCTGACAGATTAAATGAAGCCTGAGCTGAAAGGTCCTGCATTAGAACTTTAAATCCATATCCATATAGCACATGTCCTGGTCCTGGCCTGATTCGATCTTTTAATAGATTGTTGTTTTAGTTACGCTATAATAAAAATAAACTCTCCTTTTTTTTTTTTTACAATGCAGGAAACCAAAAATTTAAAATATGTGACTTAAAACTGTGACTGTAACCAGATTAGAAAGTATGCGTAAGTATGTGATATTTTGTAATCGTTGATTAATTGCTGTGATAGGAATGCTAACAGTAACTCTGCTTCATCGCACCACCTCGTCACTCAGTATTTTACTGTAACAGTCACACGCCCAGTGTTTTATTCCTTTATCATTTTTCCTGACTGTCTGTGGTACATTATTAGCGTAACCCTGACAATAATATCCCTGTGGACGTTCATGCTGTTCCCTGAGTCACCTGCACATCTGCTGTAGCAGTGTTACGATTGCTGAAGCAGCACAAAACACACAGGTACTCCCTGTACTTCTGCCTGACCTGGAAGTAGAGAAGAGAGACAAACGTAGCCAAAAAAAAAAAAAAAGCAATGCAATTTTTAAATACTATTAATATTTGGATGAAAACAAAGTACTGAGTGCTGACCTCTTGGTTGAGGAGACAGTGGACCAGGAAGATGAAGGTGCCCTGCAGGGAGCTGAGGAGCAATAAGACATAATACGCCTCATTTTGTTTAGCTGTGAAGGGAAAGATTATCCAGGAGCAACCGAGGATAAAAAACTGGGCCAGGCTTTTAACCATCACAGTTATTACGAGTTTCATATCATTGTTGTTACTCCTCTGTAAGTCCAGGTTTTTCAGCCGTATCAGATTGAAGATCAAGATGATGATGACGATGATGAAGATGATCGAGTTTGGCTGCACAGGAGAAAATCGTTCAGGTGAATTAAATTACATAATTGTTATAATGGCTTTCATTATATGTGATTTTTAATTGTGTACTGTCTGTATTACTTACTGCAACAATGAAGAAAAAAGGAATACCAAAAAAAATGATCATATTACTGGGCGTATTTACAATGCAGCTGCATATAGAAAAATACAGTCAGTTGTATAAACAGTCATTCCCTCAACAGCCTCTCTTTTTCTCTTCCATAATGTTAGTAAAACAAAAAAAAAAAAAAAAATGCAGAGAAAAAAATGTTACTAAGAAAGTGCAAAGCATAAACTAACGCTGTCTTGATGATGTCAGAAAACCTACAGTTACAGCTTTATCTATATTCATTAAACATATTTCCAATGCAGCTATTCACATGAAATGTAGACCAGATATTGGTATGAACTTAATAAAACTACACAGCTAAAGAAATCGTAACATTCCAATCTGTCATAACGGAGAGTCCAGGGAGACGGTCGCAAAATGCAATAAGTTCTTTAATGGAAACAAAAACACTGAGAAACAAACGGCGCACAAGGAAAAAGAGAGAAAATGTAGGACACGAGGGCTGGGCTAAATCTAAACATGGAGAGAAATTTGTCTTGTCTGGCCACACAACATTCTGAACTACAAAAGAGCCTTCGCTTCAGTAATTGAATCGTCTGGGATGGTTGCGAATGGACACCGTGGTGGTGGAGTGCGCTAGCTATTGTTTTCTCAGTGATGACTGCACCTACTGCTTCCAGGTCTTTCTGGAGCACATTTTGAGTGGTCCTTGGCTCTTGGGCTACTCTTCTGGCTAACCTTCTGACAGCCCGGTCGGAAATCAAGCAAAGCGCAGGAATTTTCACATAAGTTTTGGTGTATCCCAGAAGAAAACTGCCTTTGAGCCGTTTTCATACATAATTTTGTGTATATCGCAAATTGTATACCCTTTGTGTCCAACATGTCCTCAAATCTTTGTAAAATCGAGAGATAATTAATTGAAATTGGCCAGCATTTTAATTTTACTGTCATTTTAATTTCACAAATAATTGCAATTGTATGAAATATCAGAAGACGACATCAGAATGGAGCAGGAGCTCGTCTGATAGGGCTCCATAACTGCCCTTATGCGACGAAGCCCTGGGGTCTGGGAGAGAGTCCCCACGCAATAGGGTGTTCAGGGAGGTAGTGGTGGAGAGACACTTCACGGGAAAAGTTTCTGGCTGCAACATTTTAGAACGTCACGGCCCATGTATGAAATGCCGTGCCAATTAATTGGTCCTGATGTTGCACTTGATGCATCGCAGGTTAACCTGAACACCGATTCGGACCCAAAAGCGGATTGCTATCACCCTGTTCAAGCTGGCAACCTGCGCCGAGTACAGAGTAGTGGGGGAAATTTTGTGGCTAGTAAAATGACCATCCATCCACGTGTATTTGCTGTGTGCATGGCTATTAAAGAAAAATGAATGCGGCGTTATATCAGGCTGCCGAATTTAGCAGAGGTCAATGAAATTGCATGCTGTAATTCCTGGGTGGATCTTGTGCAACAGGTTTACGGAACATTCTTCCCTCGACAAACGGATAAATTCTGTCATGCGACCCTTTTTTTTTTTACATGAATACCATTTTTCTCAACAAAAACTGTATCCAAACTACTTTTCCAAACTAAGTATCAGCATAGAACCCATGAAAATGAAAAGTTAAAGTTAAACAAAAAAAGATTATGTCAAAACTTTTCAATTTTATCGATAATTTGCGTTTCCAACTGCTATATCCGTAAACATTTCAATCTGCTAAATCCCTTTTTTCACAAAAATATATTTCACATGAAAAGCTGTATTGGGAACATGTTTAATCAAAAAAATGTTGAAGTGTTGAATATTTCAAATCCACAACACAATAAAGTGTGCAACACGTGGGGGTCTGCGTACTTCCTGAATATAGTTACAGGTAAAGAGCTTCAGTTAATGTTCATATCAAACATCAGAATGGGGAAAAACTGTGATCTCTGTGACTTTGACCATGGCATGGTTGACAGTTTCTAGAGTTATATGTATATGTATATGCAATAGTTTCTTACACTGATTATCTGTAGCACTTGGCGTGTGGCCTCATGCCTATGGCCGAATCACAGCCGTGCTGATATTCAGTACAACAGCCCCCTTGCTTGTGTGATATTACTTAAATAAAATGAAGAAAATAAGCCCACCCAGTTTCCCACACTCACAGGAAACCGTTGTAGTCTTCAGAAACGACTAGAGCATACATGACAACCAGAGCAATGGGAATAGAGTATCCAATCACAATTAACCATATCCACCTAAGCCCCTCGCGCTGGTTTGATCTGACCTTTGATAGGTTCTTTACAAATATGAGGAGCAGCACACCATCAATGAGCATCCACATACCAGCTGAGAGCCAGAAAAAGGCCAGAAAACCGACCAGCACTACAAACAATCGCTGTGGAAAGAAAGATGAAAAAATATATTTTGGATTTGAAATGATTCATTTTCACCTGCAGGTGAAAGAAGGCAACACTCACCTGTCGAAGGCATATATAGGGCATGAGATTGGTAACAAGTATAGCCAGCAGGAGGTTTATACACAGGTTTATCAGAACCGTCTTTCTTGTGTGAAGACGACAAAAGGCAAGTGTCAGTATAGTCAAAATCAGAAATATCATTCCCACTCCAGAAGACACACTGATGAAAAAGATCCAATTGATGCTATTCTGGAAAGACTAAAAGTAGAGAGCTTTATTATTACAACTCTTCTGCTTATTGGAGGACTCATATTCAACATGCTCTTACAGATCATTCAGTATCCACGCAACACGCACAATCAATACGCTTGATTTTGGTGTTCAAGCACTTTGAGCAGCAGATGAAAATGTCAGCCATGTGGCCATTAGACCCTACTCTCTACTCTCCTTAAGCCTAAACTGGTGGAAATGCTACACTGTCCTCAAAAAAATAGATAAAATAAAAAAATACATTTTACAGGGTTGCCAAAAAGGTACTGTAAAAACAACTGTAAACATATTTACAGTACTGTAATACTTCACATAGTATAAAATAACACAATCCAGACAATAATGCAGGCTGATGCTTTTAAAGTAAACAATTTACACTTGATAGACAATACAGAGGGTAAGTCTGCATGATGATAGTAAAAGTACCCTGATGATTACAAGAGCACACAGTGTGAGTGCTGTTTTGCTCTGTGATGCTACAACCATCCTCAACCCACTCAGTTTCATTCCAGTAGACACAGGAGAGAACACCTTCAGGGTCTAACGTCTAGTGAGGAAGAGGAGGGAATAAAATCTGAAAACTGGTAATTGAAAATGAAGAGAAGACCTCTTAAAGTCAAATAACTTACATCTACATGTTTGAGGGTGAAGTTGACTGTAGTGATGTCTGTGGCAGAAGCTTGGGGAAGTGTTGCTGACACCACAGCAGACATCATGGTTTTCTGCATGTCTGTACATGTTTTGAAGAAGCTAGGTTTCAGGATGCCTGACATGTTGGTGTAGCTCATAAAGGCCACAGAAGCTAAAATGAAATTAAGGTTAAAATTACAAAGGAAAATCTGTTTGGATGCACAGATTTGATAACATTTCTTAAATTTGCCTACTTGAGTAATTTTAGCATTAGCTAGAAAAAAATTCTTGATTGGTCAGAAGGTGTTGATTAACAGGTTTATATTAATGTGTGCATTCTAATACACACTCTAATGCAGAAGATATAAGATAATGATTTTAGGGTGCCCAAAATTTGAACAGTAGTCTACCTACTCAAGCATGAACATGCTTACCTAATGTGTTCATTCTTTGTAGGGAAAAAGAATTAAATTAAAATATTTTGAATTTGTACCAATTTAGCAGAAAATAAGCACTATCATAGTCAGATTTATTGTGGAAAAAATTTGTAACTGTGGTCTTGTAAAAACAATTTATAGCACATATTATTTCACTACAGTTATGAACTATAACAGTACAGTTCACCTTACAGTGAAGGTTACAGCAGTTTCATTCATTAAAAGTTCTGAAATATCGCCTTTAGACTGGACTGGATTTTATTTCGAAGGTAAACATCATAGTGACAGTTTTGCTCATCTGCTTGCAGTAGGAAATTTTAGCCAGAGACATTATAAAAAATGTAAAGAACACTCCTATACCATTGTTATTCTTCGAGGTCCCAGTCAGCGTGATATTCATGGAAGCAGTGCTTGTGATGAGAGAGGGGATTTTATTCACAGAGGTGTTTTGTCCAATTATAATTACCCGAACCTCTGGAAAGATAGAAATCAAGAGTCAGGTTTATCTTTCTAAGCTCTGTCTATTATGTTCAAGTTCTGTATTGTCTTATTTTCTTCTGATGGAGATAACACAACGCTGAATGCGCTAAGCTCAGCTGAACTTAAAAGAGAAAGATGGAGAAGAACATGAGAAGCAAATGAAAACTGTGTAAACACAACTACAAACATTTGTAACTGCAAAAAAATGCAAAACTAATCTTTTTTTTATTATTATTATTCATTTTCATATATGATTTATCTTGTTCAGTTAACAGCAGGACTTGCCAAATTCTGAAGTGAACACCAGGAGCCAGGCAAACAGACAGATTTTGAAAAATAATATTTGTTATTACCCTATGGGAATATTGAAAAATATAGGTTTGGTTTGAAGATCTGTTTGGAGGATGGGAAAGAGGATGGAGGTGTTTATAAATGCAAATAATACAAATTATTAGAGAATGTTTATCAAAAATTAGAAGATCGGCTCAGTCTTCTCCAGCCACAGCTACAGATTCCAGCTCCTCCTGGAGGATCCTCAGATATTCTCAAGCCAACTATGCAATAATAATCTCTCCAGCAGATCCAGGGTCTGCCCAGGGGTGTAACAATACTTTCTGGTCACGATTCAAATCGGTTCACGATCTGGCTTCATTATTTGATTCAATTCCATTTTCAAACAAAATTTGAATGAAGAAAAATTATGACTGAAAAGACTACTTTTTATTTCTGAATCATAAACAATGGAAAACAATGTGCATTTTTGTCAATAATTTGTGTAAAATGAAATAAATAAAAACTTTCTACAAACAGAGGTTAAATATTTTAAACAAAATGTACTACAGGTTGATCATATCTTAAAAATAAATAAATGAATAAATTTATAAATTCTCTCCGAATTTTGATTGTCTCTGACCCAAGGGAAATGCTCGATCGAAGCTCATTATCTCCGTAGCAATGTCTGAGGTGTCATTTTTACTGGAAATAGAGCTCCAAAGTCGGCTAAAATGGCAGACTTTCGTGGGCTCTGTAGATCCAAGCAGTGTGGGGATGGTGTCGCTTCAAAGCTACTGAAGAGCTCTTTTTAACTGTTACAACGTGGTCATGTAATTGTATAATGTATAATGCATGTGATCTCGAGCTATTGTGCCCAGCGCATGCTCATTATATTTTAACTCTATGGGTTGCACAGACTGGGTCCTCTGGTGTTTAAACAGTGCAATTACATTAGATACATTATTAAATAATTAGTCAAATATTTTGCATTGCGTTGCAATGTTACACTCCTACTACCCATAACTTATGACCTTATGATCTGCCCATCACCTGCCCTTCACTATGTCTCTAGATCCAGTTTGACAAACCTGTGAAAGCCCTAACTGTCATATTGTATACTTCACTTCCCAGAATCTTCAGCCAAACAAAGAATTAAAAACACAGTCACGTGCTCTATCGCATGATCTGTACATTTCTAATCACAACCATCTGTTCCTAGTCAGCACAGTTGTCATAAATAACCTGGACTTCCGGTGAATATTTCAGTGAAGTCTCTCCCATCGCATACATTACTGCACCTGACCGCTGATCGCCTGATACATTGCCTGGCTATCAACTTTGGTTTTGGTTTGCCTTTTTGGATTTGTCTGCTTCATTCAGTAAAACTCTGTCGTGCCTGACAGTAAGATATGTTGGTGCTATAAATGAAATTATTTTTCTTCATTTTGTCCTAAGGGTATGCAAACTTTTGCACCTGACTATAGATTTATTATGTAGCAGCAGTGATTAAAAAACATGTTCCATACCTAAAGATTGTAGAGAAATGCTGATGGATTTGATGGTGTCTGTTTTCCTCACCAGTGCAGACACCAGTTTCTGAGTGACGTCCAGTACACCATTTCCATAGGATATTAGTTTATTCCGGTCGGTATTGTTGTCTTTCACAAAAGTTGTAACGTTCATCACTTTGTTCAAATAATTTTCCACAGTCTATCCAACAATCAGAGTAAAATCCATGACACGCACATTCAAATGAAATGACCATCTTTATATTAATGCACTTAAATTCACAATAAAATAACCAACAACACTAAATATGTCTCACTTCCTGCGGAAGCTCCTGAGCCGTTCTGTTCTGAATTTGGTTCAGCAAGTCCAGCGCACACTCTACCGTTAAATCAACCTAGAGCACAAATGACTGATATTTCTGAACATAAAAAAATTGCTAATCCAAGTCATGTTAGTCCATGTAAATGTTTAACAATCGCTGCACAGGCATTTAAACTTGCCACTATTTTCGACCTGAGATACAAAATAAGAATAACAAGCCTTAATTTAAGATACTTGACAAATAGAATCAGATGATTTTCAGTATCAAATTTCTATTGGCTGAAATGTTTACAAACAGATTTATGATGAACTTCAACATTACTTTCAAGTACAATTCTAAAATGAATCACTACAGAAAAAAACTTGATCTGTCTCATCAGTGTATCCTCAGGGACAGTTCAACCATACCTGGCATTTTTCAAGTATTTCGGGACTCGCATCTGAAAAAAGAGCAAGTTACTCTATTAGTTCTGTTAACTAACATGAGTTACTGCATTACATACTGTAAATCAACAATGACTTGCTTGAATACATCATCAGTAATCCACAGTTGGGTTCATGCTTTTATGGTTTACTTACTGGGAAGTGAAGTATCACATGTTATAAATGTTGTTAGTAACAGAACTGAGACTCCTGGAGGAAAGACACAGGAATTCATTTGATTATGTTATGCTGTATCCTGGTCAGGTTGGTAGCGGCCTCTGAGTCTATACAGGAAATACCGGGCAGGACCTTCTATACACCTGATCAGCATATTTGTCACTTTAATTCTACTGAAAATTCAAACTAACATTATCTGATCAAGAAATTATTTTCTAGAACAATGCCACATTGAACACAGAAAGAGTGGAATGGGTTAATTCAATCTGAATGGTAACTGTGTTAAGAAAAAAGCACAAAAAATAATGGTTATTATTATTATTATTATTATTATTATTGATTTGACATCCAGCCTGCTTTTTTCCTTAAAAATAAAGGTGTAGGCTATATCCTCTTTAATAATCATAAATATATAAACATCCCAGTTGGTTACATCAAGTAATTTTTACATGTTTGTGTTACGAGTTACATGTTTGTGTGAATACAAACTGCATAATAATAATAATAATAATAATAATAATAATAATAATAATAATAATAATACACAATGCAACTCAATAGTCAGGTAAAAATAACCCAACATAGGGAAGGTGCTCTGCCAAGTCTTGTTTGGGCTACTAGTTGAGTTGTTGTTAGCCCTATATATATATATATATATATATATATATATATATATATATATATATATATATATATATATATATATATATATAGGATTAAAAACAACTCAGCTAGTAGTAACTATATATATATATACAGTGCTGTGCAAAAGTCTTGGCAACTTTGTTATAGATGTTTATTTTCTGACGTCTACATTATAGATTCAGTACAAAAACGTTTCAGATTCCAAACATTAGTTTTCCGGCACAGAATGAAACGTTACAGAAAAATGTTTGTATGTCAGTAAAGAAAGCAGCAGATTCCATAAGAGACACTTTTCAGATAAAAACAGAATGAAGGCTGCTGGGTTTCGCTGCAGAAATAAGAAGCGAGTCGACAGTCAAAGTCTCCAGAAGAACTGCGGCTGCTTCTGCAAGATG
>CM041000.1:16145042-16174438 GCA_022985145.1 Pangasius djambal | reverse complement strand
GACGTTGACTGGTGTGGTGAGGTGTGTGTTGGTGGTTTGGGGAAGTGTTGCTGACACTACAGCAGACATCATGCTTTTCCTTCTAATCATAGATGTGTCAAAGACCTTAAGTTTCAGGATGGCTGCCATGTTGGTGTAGCTCATGAATGCCACAGCAGCTGATCCTTGCATTGAAATGAAGAAAATGTCAATTTTCCAACATGGGAATATTTATGCTTTATACTTTCTCTGTAACATCACAGGTTGCTTTCGTCTTATTAACTTCAACAGAGAGAGAAAAAAAGAGAGGCTGGGGAAGGAATGACTGTTTATAGCTGCTACACCATATGGACAAACGTTTATGGACACTTGACTATCACACCCATATGTAAGCTTTTTCTAAACTGTTGCCACAAAGTTAGAGGCACATTATTGTCTAGAGTGTCTTTGTATGCTGTAGCATTAAGATTTCCATTCACTGGAACTAAGAGGCCCAAACCTCTTCCAGCATGACGATGCCCCCGTGCACAAAGTGAGCTCCATGAAGACATGGTTTGCCAAGGTTGGTCTGGAAGAACTTGAGTGGCGTGAACAAAACTCTGACCTCAAGCCAGCTGATCACGTTTGGGATGAACTGGAACACCGACTGCACCCCAGACCTCCTCGACATCCCAACATCAGCGCCTGACCTCACTAATGCTCTTGTAGCTGAATGAACACAAATCCCCACAGCCACGCTCCAACATCTAGTGGAAAGCTTCCCAGAAGAGTGGGGCTCATTATAACAGCAAATGGGAATAAATCTGGAATGGGACATTCAACAAGCACTTATGGGTGTGATGGTCAGGTGTCCATAAACTTTTGGCCATAGAGTCTTCAACGGATAGTGAGAACAGGAACTAACCTGTCTAATGGATGATTCACAATGCTAAATGTGACTATAAATGGATAAAAATTATGATCTTTGATAAATTAAAAAAATATAATTGTTGAGAAACTGCTGTACTATAAGAAGAATTAAACACTTGGGGATGTACACTCCACCCTGTCACTCAGTATTTCACTGTATCTGCAATGAATATTTGGAAATCAAATGAATATTTTCCTTTTCTAATGACTATCTAATGCAGAGGACATAAGATAAAAATCTAAGACAAAACTTATATAAAGAACAGGGGTGTCTAAACATTTGCACTGTACTTATTTACTTAATTTGTTCATTTTTGTGGGAATAAATGGCTTTTCAAAAGGTCATTTTTTTTCCTCTACAGAAGAAAAAATAAAATCATTTAGAATTAAAATAAATTAAACAGAAGGTAATAATTTAAAGTTTTAAATAAAAATTGCTCAATAGATACCCTACAACAGGGGTCTTCGATTTCATGACAGCCAAATAGGAGGCACACTTGATATTTGATTGGAGATGAAGATGAATTGATTAAAGACGTGAAATCAGGTGTGGCTCCTGCTTGGCTGGAATGAAAACCTACAGCCACACCAGCCCTTGTGGATAAGACTGAAGACCCCTGCCTACAAATTAGAAATGAGATTGGACTACTATTTTAATTTGAAGGTCAAATTTGTAGTGGCTATTTTGCTCATCTGCTTGAAAAGGGGATTTTTGTTTAAATAAATTGTTTTCCAATTTTTAAACTTTGTAAAAAAAAAAAAAAAAAAAAAAAAAGTAAAAATGTAAAGAACACTAATATACCGTTGTTATTCTTCAAGATCCCATTGAGCTCAATGTCCATGGAAGCATTGCTTGTGATCAGAGAGGGGATTTCATTCACAGAGGTGTTCTGTCCAATCATAATTACCTGAACCTCTGAAAAGATAGAAATCAATATTAACTATTATGTTCAAGTTTTTATATTTTCTTATTGTCTTCAGAAGGAGTTAACCCAATGATTGCGTTGAGCATGGTTGAATTTGCAGAAGAACAGAAGTTGGTTTGCCTTTTTGGATTTGTCTGCTTCATTCAGTAAAACTCTGTCGTGCCTGACAGTAAGATATGTTGGTGCTATAAATGAAATTAGTTTTCTTCATTTTGTCCTAAGGGTATGCAAACTTTTGCACCCAACTATAGATTTATTATGTAGCAGCAGTGATTAAAAAACGTGTTCCATACCTAAAGATTGTAGAGAAATGCTGATGGATTTGATGGTGTCTGTTTTCCTCACCAGTGCAGACACCAGTTTCTCAGTGACGTCCAGTACACCATTTCCATAGGATATTAGTTTATTCTGGTCGGTATTGTTGTCTTTCACAAAAGTTGTAACGTTCATCACTTTGTTCAAATAATTTTCCACAGTCTATCCAACAATCAGAGTAAAAATCCATGACACGCACATTCAAATGCAATGACCATCTTTATATTAATGCACTTAAATTCACAATAAAATAACCAACAACACTAAATATGTCTCACTTCCTGCGGAAGCTCCTGAGCCGTTCTGTTCTGAATTTGCTTCAGCAAGTCCAGCGCACACTCTACCGTTAAATCAACCTAGAGCACAAATGACTGATATTTCTCAAAAATAAAAAAGTCATCCAGAAGGCTTTTATACTCACCACTAGGTTTAATCTTTGAAATATAAAATAAATATAACATAATCTCAGATACTTGTCAAATAAAATCATCTTGATTTCTGATAAAAAAATGTCTGTTGGCTGCAATATTTGCAAAGAGATTCATAAGATGAACATTGCTTTTGAATTCAATCCTAAAATAAAACAATACCCAAAAAACATCTAAACTTAATAACATCTGTCTCATCAGTGTATCCTCAAGGACAATTCAACCATACCTGGCATTTTTCAGGTCTTGTGAGACTCGCATCTGAAAAAAAGAGCAAGTTATCCAACCTCTATATACATATATATAGCTTAAAAAGCTAAGACATTCATTGGAATCTGACAAAAATATTTTTTTACTTCTATTATTATATTATAAATATTATTTATTTATGTAGAAAATTATACCAGAGACATAGAGAATGGCAAACAGCCTACAGAGCAACACGAAAATGATTTATGTTAAATTACCATAATGATCTCATGTAAATTGGAAATGATTTGCATCATGTATTTTCTTAAAAACAGCCTTAAATGAACTCTCCATGCGTGTGGACACTGTGCATGAAAGGGTTAAAATATAAAAACAGGAATGATGAAAAACAAAAACGATAGCATGTTCCTAAATGTCGACACGAAATAGAAAGTGTGATAGAAATATGGAAGTAAAAAAAAAAAAACAATCTGTTACTTCAGAAGATATATTTCTTTAGAGGAATCCAAAGTTGTGTTCATGCTTTTATGGTTTGATGTGTTCATGCTTTTATGGTTTACTTACTGGGAAGTGAAACATCACATGTTGTAAATGTTGTTAGTAACAAAACAGTGACTCCTGGATGAGAGACAAAGGAATTAATTTTATTACTTCATTCATTCATATTGAATTCATTCATGTAAGTGCTTTATCCTGGTCAGGGTGGTGGTGGATCCAGAACCTATCCAAGGAACACTATTCGCAAGTTGGAGAGAGCTTTTTACACCTGATCAGCATAAGAGTCAACGCCCGGAAGGCACCAGGGCCTTATGGTCTCTACGGACATGTCCTGAGGGCCGTGTTGACCAGTTAACAGATGTTTTCTTTAACATTTTGATTCTACTCATTTTCAGTAAAAATCCAACTCTTTGAGTCTGACTGTGTTCCCCACATGCTTCAAGCAGACCTCCATCATAACTGTCCCCATGAAAACTGCTGTTTCCTGCCTGAATCACTACCGCCCTCTAGCACTGACATCAGTGACTGACATTCTCTCTACCAGACACCTTGGACCTGTTCCAGTTTGCTTGCTGCTCTAATAGATCCACTGATGACACCATGCAATGGCCACGCACTCTGCCCTGAAACACCTGGAGGAAAGAGACACCTATGTGTGGATGCTGTTTATTGATTATAGCTCTGCATTCAGTACCACCATCCCTACCAAACTCATAGTCAAGCTGAAGGAACAGGACCTTAACAGTCACATGTGTAACTTGATTAAGGACTTCCTGGCAGGCAGACCCCAGGTGGCAACCACATATCCTCCACATTCACACTCAACACTGGTGCCCCACAGGGATGTGTGCTCGGCCCCCTTTTGTACTCCTTGTTCACCTATGACTGCTCTGCTAAGCACAGCTCCAACATCATCTTCAAATTTGCTGATGACACAACCATCCTGGGACTCATCACCAGTGGTGACGAGACATTCTACAGAGAGGGGTAAGAGCACTTTCAACATGGTGTGATGACAACAATCTCTCTCTGAATGTCAGCAAGACCACGGAGATGATTGTGGATTACAGGAAGTCAAAGAGATGGGGTCATGCTCCTATCTACATCAATGGGGTGGAGGTGGAGAGAGTTAAGAGCTACAATTTCCCTGGTGTCCACATCTCCGAGGATCTCTCCTGGAACCTCCACAATGACACAGTAGTGAGAGAAGCCCGTCAGTGTTCTCCTTTCTGTGGAGGCTTAAGAGATTCAGCTTTTCCTCTGAAATCATGTCAAACCTCTACCGCTGCACCATAGAGAGCATTCTGACCGGCTGCATCACTGTTTGGTACGGCAGCTGCTCTTACTCCAACCGCAAAGCTCTTAATAGAGTGGTGAGAACAGCAGAGCTCATCACTGGAAATAAACTCCCTGCCTTACAGGACACATTGTTTGAGGAAGGCCCGCAGTATCATTAAGGACTGCACTCACCCTGCTCATTATCTGTTTGTGACACTGCCATCTGGCAGACTCTTCTGTCATGGACAACCACACTGAAGAACAGTTTTTATCTGTAAGCCATCAGAATACTTACCAGACAGGAGTCCTTCATCTACCACTTCCAGACACTTAGATATTTATTATTCAGATTTATTATGTACTATTCATTGTACTTGTATTTACTGTTCTGCCCTATTTAATAGCACATGTCACTTTTACTCTGCCATTGTAATTTAATAGCATGTCACTTTTACTCTGCCATTGTACACTACTGTTTCATTTACCTTATTACATTACAGCATTATCTCAACCATTCATGTCCAAATACATGTTTGTCCATGTCTAATAAGTGTTGGTACTGTCAGTGTTTAAATCTGAGCCTCATCACAAGCATTTCAATACCCATTGTACCCAGTGTAACTGTGCAAATGATAAATAAATGACTCTTGACTCTTGACTTGGTATCTGTCAACCTAATTCTACTGAAAACAAAATATCTGACACTGGAAAACACTATCTGATCAAGAGATTATTTCCTATACGTATATGTATATATATAAACACAGTAAATATGCATATATAAGAGAGTGAGTCAAATGAAAACCTATTTTTTTTAATTTAGTATTGTTTATTTCAAATAGGTGTCACAAAAACAGAGCAGGTTTAAGGCAGCATTAGAAGGGATTATTGCGAATAATAGACCAGTTGTATATTTTTACTTTGTTTACTACAGATCAGATTGATTATTCTGCTTCTCTTATTTATGTCACACTTTTAAAGGTTTTCATTTGACTAACCCTCTTATGTGTACATCAAAAACAGATCCCTTATTCCTTAAAAAGAGATAAATCAGAAGTACATGTAATAATGTTCTGCTATTTTTAAAAAAAATATTAGTAAAAAAAAGTATAGCCATGAAATATAAACACACACCCAACACCTCTGTCTATTAATAGAAGTACTTACGTTTCAATAGAGGAATCATCTTTCCGGTTTCACCGGTTTTGAGTTAACTCTCTTGGACGTCCATGAAAATATTCTTGTTCATAAGAAGAGGAAGTACGAGTGAGATAATCCAAACAGAGCTAGATATGAACAGGCTACTCTTTGTGTACATATCTCTAAATTTGAATTATTTGCATTTGGTACCTGAAATACACCATTGTTAGAGAAGTAGTGCATCTCTCTCTCTCTCTCTCTCTCTCTCTCTCTCTCTTTATATATATATATATATATATATATATAATGTGTGTGTTTGTTAATAAACAATAAAAAGATGGTTATTTTGTCTGGGTTTGTCTCTAAGTCTCCAGGAACAGAAGAGCTGGTGAAAGATCAATAGCAATATCCCATGGCAAAATCCACAGGTTAGGCTAACTACTGTGAACATTCCCGAAATTACATATGAAGAAATACAACTGTTACTTTTGTTTAATTATTATCATTTGTGTTTATGTAGTTATTTTGTCATAATATATTTAGTATTCGACTGGAATTTGAGAAATCTTAACTTTCATTTTTAAATCTTAAGTAGTGTAAGGCATGGGGTTTAGGTGACCGAGGGTTCCGGAGATCTATGATAACTCTTCAATTTCAATAATGACAACAGACTTGAAATATCGGGGACATTTAACGTTCTATTGGGCCCAGAGTGTAAAACTAGGGAGAGGAGCATCTCCACTCCACCCCCACACTCTTCTTTTCCACACTCCATCTCTGTTTCCCATTGATTATACAATATAATTTCTATGAGGAGACAACACCAAAATATGCAAATATGCAAAAATGAAATACAACGAATCTAAAACAAAATCAGTTTCACATTAGTTACCCTGTGGGAAAAGAAACATCCATGTTTCCAACATCCATGTTTCCAACTGGAGCTGTCCTTCTTACGAACCAGTATAACTGCTGAGGCCCGAGCTATGGCTTGGATCAATTTGTGGATTTCATCTCTTAGGAAAGGCAAAGTACAGTGTGCTCTCTGACGCACCGGGGACATAGAGGATGTGTGTATGCTATGTTTGATCAAGACTGTTCTACCCAGATCAATAGGGCTAGTGCTGGGAACACCACGGGTTTTCTGTAAGAGGGAATTAACTATTTCTACCTCATCAGGCGTAAGCATCTACCATCTAATTCAGCTACCATCCGATTCCTGAGCGCTGATGCTCTATGAAGTGTACATGCCATGACTGGGGCTGCTGTGGACTTGGAGAGTGATGTCTGTAATGCCACCCACCTTTCTGCTGGTTTCGGTCCTTAGCTGGGCTCATGTCATCCTTTGAATGATGTCTGTAGATAGGTTGAGAAGACACAGTCATTGTTTGCAGCATATCTCTGCTGAGGGCTGAAGTGATTATCTGCTCCGTTGTGTCGTGAGGGTCTGTCATGGCTTCGCCACTGATGATGGTTTGGGCTAATGCTCTGGGTTAGAGGTCAGAGGTTCAAGCCACAGCTCTGCCAAGCTGCCACTGTTAGACCCTTGAGCAATGCCTTTAACCCTATCTGCTCCAGGGGCACCCTATCATGGCTGACCCTGCACTCTGACTCCAGCTTCCTAACAGGCTGGGATATGTAATGAAAGGAATTTCATTGTGCTGTAATATATATGTGACAAATAAAGGCTTCTTCTTCTTCTTCTTCAGTGTGGTCTGCAATGGAATGCAGCATGAAGGAGATCTTCCTCCTTATAAGTAAGGCTTATCCGCTGTTGAGAAATGTTGATAGCGGGGAAATGCAATGTAGTGGTCATCTCTGGCTCTCTCCAGGGAAGGTGATCTCTGACAATGGGTGAAATGATGTTCAGAAGACGGGGCAGCGCTGGTATGATGGGACTTAGACTGTGTCAGAATAGCTACAACGGACCGGGGTTTGTCCATTCTCAGAGCTGGGTTACAAGCATGTTGGTGGACTCAGTTGTGAGGCTATGCACATGGGCAGGTTGAGGTGTTGGGGATGCCAGCGACGAATGGGACTCAGTGGCTGAAGACTGTGCCCTCTCACAGTGACCAGCCACTTTGTTTGCATCATCAAAAGTGGTAACACCAAACCCGTACAACTTAGCTTGCAATGCAGGGTAAACAAAATAAAACACTACAGAATTTCACCTCTGATGTCAGATCCCCCATAATCTGGAAAATACTGGTGAAAGTGGTGGGTCAATTCATCAGCAAACACTTTTAATGGTCTGGCATTCAAGTACGCTTGAAAAGTCCTAAGTTGCTGTTTTTGGTCAAAGACTGCAGACATTTTGCTACATGTGGTGTCATAATCATTTTTTTGTCATCTGAGAAACTAACTGAATTCAGCACCTGCCAATCTTGACGGAAGTATTTTGATAAGCTGAGGTTTGTCCATACCTGAGGTCTCACAGCATACTTGAAAATGGCGAGCCCATTGAGAAAAGCTTCCACTGCCATCTCCAGTGAAGTCTGGGGGTAAAACAGCTCTGAAGTGCAAATGTGGAGTTATCACACTTTCCTCTGCCACGTTTGAAAAGACCGATGTCAATGCCAGGCACTTATTGCGGTGCCGTACCAGTGCAGTCCAGCAAAGTCTCTTACTGTTAAAGTCTCTTACGTGTCTGCCACTTGCACTGTAACTGCTGTAGCAAGCAGGTACACATGGTTGGTGGGCATGAAAAAGTCTCATGTGCAGTGCATTCTCCTTTTGTTCTCCCTCTTTTTCTTTTTTTCCCTTGATGTGCCGTGCAGTCTGAGTAATGAATTCTGAACCAAAGCAGTTCTTACCAAAGTCTGCCACAAGAATATGATTATGTCTACACCGATGAACTCAATTCTCCAGATTGCACCAGGGCCTACAAACATGGCCACCACAGACTACAAATCCCAACACACACACTCCTTTTCATGTTCACACTCACCTGATTACTGATTATGTGCACCTGCATACACTCTATATACATTATACATTAGACATGTATAAATTATACATATTCATTGCAAAGTGTTGCATGTTGTGAATTCGCCTGATGTACAAAGTCTTTGTTTACTGTGTATGCTCATCTGATTTTTGCCCTGGTTAATCTGTTTGCTAATCACCTGACCTCTTGCCTGATGATTTTTGTCTCACATTTGGGATTTGTCTGGCTGTCCTGTTTTTTTTTTTCCTTCAAATAAAGCACTTTTCGTTTTAGCTTGTTCTAAATAATCAACTGCCAAAAGAAAATGAGTTAAAATGGTCATTAAAACATTATAGTGCTTCTAAAACAATAAAAAGCTCAGTTAATTGTTAACATTGTACAAAACAGTGAAAAAGAGGGTTTTTTTTATTGATACAAATGCATTAACTGCAAAAATGAGGGAAGAAAAGTATTATGTTATAATAAATTGCATCTAAAATATGTATCATAACTTCTTGTTCATTGTATAATGATTCATTGTTTCTTGAAGCTAATAAAAGGGAGTGTTTGTTTTGATAGATCACCCAGTGTGTAGTAGTTTTTGAAAAGTGCTACATCAATAAATTGTATTTATTATATATACAGTATATATACAATATATATATCAGGCTTTTACATCTTTTCAGTCCTCATAAATTCTTGGGCTGCATCATCAAGGTTCTCTGTGTTGGGTGTATGTTGTAATTTAGTAGAGATTTAGTAGGACTGAAAAGCTTGATAACAGAATTGTAGATGCTGCAGATGACCAAAAGGGGGCAGTACATACATTTACATCTCACCTTTTTGCTACTCAGGTCCTCATTTAACCACAGCAGGATTACAGAGAAGGGAAACGGGTCTACTCACACACTCACACACACACACACACACACACACACAAAGAAGGCACCTGAGGATACAAAGAGAGGTTTGTACCCTGGGGTTAGAAGTGAAAGAGCGAGTTGAACTACATTCTAACCATACATGCATGCAAACACACACACACACACACACACACACACAAACTGTGAAAAAGTAGAGAACTAGTTTCTCAAATTGTTTTAAATATTTTAAGTTTGTAACATTTTGTGTAATATTTTATGTCATTATTTTTAATTCACTTGAAGGGTGGCAATAATTTTGGAGTTGACTGTAAGTTTATAGTAAGATGGCCACATTTCTTGTGGTCATTTGGCGTGTTTCGCTTGTGTACATCCTCAGAAATTAATGTGATACGTCCATGTGGTTCAATACCAACATAAATAGTGGAGGCAATAAAGCACCATGTGACACCATGTCCACAACTGACTAAATAAACCAATGCTGTGTCTCAAATCACATACTTATGTACTATTCTAGACCGTTATTCAGTCCTAACACACAGTTTTCCTATTACAGTTAGTGTTCAGTTTTAAAAACCTCAATCCTACTGAAACATCTGATTTCAGCACGACTCTTCTGGATTTTCTACATTAGTAAATACTTTTAAAAGTAAGGTTAGAGTTTTCAATTTGAGACACAGCCTAATAACAACAATCACACCCATTGCAGAAAGTTTTAAAGAGAAAAGGAGCTCATCAGTGTGTTTAACATCAATGTGCATGAAATCGCTAAGCATTACAGCTCGACCTGGAGAGCAGATGGACAGAAATGTTTTGGCTCTGACGTGCCATCTAGTGGACATCACATTTAATACTCCAGATGTACTTAAGATACTCAAGCGAGTATGTGAACAATGCTGCTCATGTAGCTGCTGCGCGCGCGCGTGTGCATGTGGCGAAAATGAAATATACTTGTGCCTTAACCTGAACATTGTTCAAGTTTAAGCAAAAGTGAGCATCATTTAAAAAATGAAATCTAGAACCTATTTTTTAGTACAAACGTTGTTATAGATGTTTATTTTCTGACTTCTACATTATTGATTCAGTACAAAAACATTTTAGATTCCAAACATTAGTTTTTCAGCACAGAATGAAACGTTACAGAAAAATGTTTGTATGTCAGTAAAGAAAGCAGCAGATTCCATAAGAGACACTTTTCAGATAAAAACAGAATGAAGGCTGCTGGGTTTCGCTGCAGAAATAAGAAGCGAGTCGACAGTCAAAGTCTCCAGAAGAACTGCGGCTGCTTCTGCGAGATGCTCAGTAACACTTCCAGCTCATTTCCTTATCAAACTGCACACACTGCACCTGAGACACTGTTTATTTATTTAAAGCCAAGGATCGTCACATTAAATACTGACTCTGTTTCATTTATTACTGTTTACAGCTCTTTATAGTATTTTTAATGTAGAAACATTTAATTTCATTATTTTTGAAGGCGTCTTTGCTCTACAGCGTTTCTTTGCATGTGCCTAAGACTTTTGCACAGAACTGTATTATAAATACAAACATATACCTCATATATTTGAGGTTTCTTCCAACATCCATGAGTCCACCTGATTGTCCACATCTATAAATTTAAACATTAAGTTGATATGCGTGTGTGTGTGTGTGTGTGTGTGTGTATAAGTGTGTGTGTTTGCACTTTAGCTTGAGGCCCTGTTTATGTCAGGTGTGTCCACGTAGCCTAAGGGCTCTTCAAACTCTTCTTAAACCACACCTCCATACACACACACATACACACACACACACACACACACACACACACACACACACACACACACTAAGGTAGACAGAGCCGGTTGTGCCAGTAGAGACAGAGAGGGAGAAATTTAGCAGAAGGCGACAGGTGAGTTTGAAGCATTGCGATGACAGAGGAGGTAGAAACCAGACAGAGATTTTTTTTTTCCTTTATGAAATATTAATTAAACAAAAATTACTGACTGTGCTTTACACATGAAGTGATCCCACATCAGAATTCTTCAACTTCTCAACAGGTAAGAAAGATCTTCTTTTTATAATTAATATTATTATTCATATTATTGCGTATAATTTATATCTCATTGGATTTGTGTATTAAAATGGTACGGGATCAAATTTGAAGGCGACGTGCCTCAAACTTTTTGTTTATAATCAATTTACTATTCTACACTCTTCTGAAACTGTTGTTCCAGGGTCATTTGCATAGTTTAGGCTTCTTAGCTTGCTAAATCCCTTCTACCAGGAAAGAACCCTATCAAACCCTATCAAGGTAAATATCTTAATTTTATAAACACTAAAATTACCATCCTACACTCTTTGAAAAAAAATTTTTTTTTTTCGGGTTCTTTGCTTGCTAATTGCATCTATCTGAAAGGAAAACACACTTAATCCACAGGACTATTAAAGGTTCTAGATTTAATCTTTAGAGTATAATAGCAATATGTGCACCATCAAGGTTAATTTAATAAATACTAAAATTACTTTATTCTATGTTATGAATGTAGCTTTGTGATTGGACTATGCATACTTTGCGATAAGTATGTTGATACCTAGGAATACAGGTGAGGTACAGTGGGTGTGTATAGTATAATTACTATAACACTGAACAAAGACCACATAAAAGATCTCTAGTATTGTATCATCACACCCAACGCAAATCCTCGCCACTCTGCCCACGTTTTGATAGCTGGCCATTGAAAGAGGTGTGACAGTAAGCACATCTGGGGCATCTGGGACAACCTGAGTGACAACTTCTTGTGAAAGAGTGTGACAGGGTGGAGCAAAGGAACTGGAACTGAGGATTGTGCGAGATAATAGGAAGAAAAAAGTTACATGGTAGTGACTTTTTTGGGTGCTAAACTCAAATGGATTAGTGCCAACTGTGAAACAACAATGTGACATTTTGTCTGGATATATCTGTTAAATTAAAAAGTAAATAAATAAAGAAGCTAGTAAAATACTATTTCTGATAAGATAATACCTTTTGGAGTGGCAGGGTCTGACCCGGTTTGATCCTGAGCTTATGAAGAGCTTCACATGTTCTCCCCATGTCGATTTCCTCTGGTTTCTCCTGTTTCAAACCCACCTTCTAAAAACATGCCCCTAGGTGGATTGGCAATGCTCAATTGCTCCTAGGCATGAATGAGCCTGTGAATGTGTCCCTGGCATCCCATTCGGGGTGTATTCCTAACTCACACCCTGGGATACCTGGGATAGGCACTGGTGCACTGGAATAATGCAGTTATGGAAAATGAATGAATGAACAAATTAATTGTAAAACCCACAGCAAACTGACTGTAGTAAAATCTGGAAACTCTGAGAGAGGAAGGTCCTGTACTTTTAAACAGGCCTCAGGCAGGTTTCACTTATGCAAATAGCCCTCTTTAGTCTAAAGGCAAGGTGTAAAAACCAGCAAAGCTCTCATTTTCATAATTGCTGACACTGAGAGAGCAGATGTCTGCAGTCATCATTGTTTTGCTTCAGGCAACAGTTACCAGGACTAGCTGTTTCAGCTGTGCTAACATATTTTATTCAAACAAACATGTTGGATAATGCCAGGTCTCACTTCATGAACACAAGCAGCTATTATTTTCATGTTTTGACAGAGATCAGTGTTGTGTTTTTTTTATTTAAACATGATGGGATGAGTTGAAATAATCTTTTCCTTTTCTTTCCTTATGTGATTTGGTTGATGTTTTTTTTCCAAAGTGGCTGACAATGGAGACATTACACCTGAGCAGTTGAGGGATAAAAGGTCTTGTTTAAGGACCCAATGTTGGCAGATTGGTGCTGGGATTTGAACTCAAAACCTTTCAATCAGTCTCAACCACTGAGACACCACTGCCCTAGGTCAGTTTTTGTGATCTGATGACCTTTGTCACTGACTGGATATCTACACTCTCATACAATCCAAGAAGATTCGTTCACTCTGAGAAGTATAAACCACCTTGTTTTCTTTATATATATACACACACGTCTACACTGCAAGTTCCTCTCTTCAGCACCATCAAGATGACTGCCCCAACTAAGGAATGGAAACCCAAGAAACCTCACTACATCCCTCGACCCCCAGGTAAACCCTTCAAGTACCACTGCTTTCAGTGCCCATTTACCTGCAATGAAAAATCTCACTTGTTCAACCACATGAAGTATGACTTGTGTAAGAACTCCCTTTCACTGCTTTCTAAGCAAGGCAAGACTTCCCTGAACACTGTTGATGAAATTAGCATGGCAACAGTTATCACAGAGGCATCAGTGCAGAATAATGTTTCAGTGCAAGCCAATGATTTGAAAGAAATGACTACAGCCCAGCTGACAGTTGACCACAAAGCCGGACCAAATGATGAAGAGAGCAGTAACACACCTGAAAGAGTGTGCTTACCTCAGAGAGATCCAGAACCAAAAATGAATGCAGATCTAATGACCAAAGCGTCATCCAGGACTGATGAATTAAAAACTGCAGCATTGAGCAATAAGGAAGAACCAGGGGCAACAACACATACCTCTGCCTTTTCTGCAGTTTCAGTTTTACAGGAAGACCCAACATCAACCATTCATCAACCATCAAAGTCCCTGCAACATCCGTTTCTTCCCGTAAACAACCCGATTCCTGTTCATAATTCATTCCTAATTGACAAACCCCAAAAGCAGGCAAAAGAAACAGAACCTTTTTACCAACATCTGGAGTACCCTTCTTATGCTTTCCACTACAATTTATACCCTATACACTCTTCGTATTCACCTTATTTCCTTCGTGGCAACTACTGCAATCATCTCCCTTCCCCTCCACATTTTACTTCATATGTGATGGATGCTGTACCACCTGGCATCCACCCACTCTTATCAAGGCAACTTCTTCCCATCCACTCCATCCCAACAATCCCCAATCCCACATTAGACCGATCTTATGGATTCTACCATTCACATCCATCCCTTAGCGTGTACCGCCTTCAAGACCAGACCCATCTTACCTCATGTTCTGATCCAGAAATAGGCCAGTCTACTATGGCTGTACCTAGCAGTCATGGTCATGCAAGACCCGATCTTGATTCATACACCATGGCTCAAAGAGAATACTTACTCAGGCAGGAACCCGGGATCCGAGTAAGCCAACAAAACAAAGTTCAAATGAGTCCCAAACTTGGCTATTCTCCAACTGGGTCACCAGCTGGGCCAAATGCAAGAGATCACACCCAGAAAGACTCAGAATCCCAGAACCCACTGGATGTAAGTGAGATAGTGCTCCCACATGACCAATTGGAAGAGTATAAGACTAAGACACTCTCAGCTGAAGATGAATCAAGACAAGGCAGGTCCACACACTGGGAGAGGTAAAATATTAATATTTGGCATTCTTTATTTATAGAACAAAACAGCATATTATCTGAAAGTACTATGCAATACATTGACTAACACATTGTCTTACTCTCTTTGCCTGGCAATAATTTGACAACAAGGTCAGCAGAACAAGAAGAAGTGGCAGATGATGATGTGGCCCCACTGAACCTCTCAAAGAAAGAGCCTGCTTTTGAGTTTCCTTTAAACCTCTCTCTAAAACCAATCTCTGGTATCCCTACCTTGCAAACCCATATACAAGGTGAAATTAAAAACACCAGCTGGGGAATTACGGATGCCCATTCAGTGAAAGAAGAAAATGATGATTCCACAGATGAGAAAAAACAAACAGCTGCATTTGCATTGTGTCAGCTGGCCCAGTGGAATCTGTCAGAACAGACAGAATGCTCAGAGACAAGCACACACTTCAGCAAGTACACAGAGACTAGTGCTAATGATGGGCTGAATAACCATCAAGTCAGCTCTACTTCACTTCATAACAACTGCATAGCCAGTATTCCAGCAGTCATGCCTCAAAACAAAATTTCAACCAAAGAAAGTAGCAAAACTGTCTCTGATAGCACTGAAACAGACAAGGCAAATTCTCCTTCTAAATGTCCTGATCCAGAATCTTCCCTGGATGTTAACTGCTCCACACCTCATCCTGAAGGTACAACAGTCTTTCCTTCTGAACCTAAAACCAAAGGTCAGACAAAGGCCGGAAGACGTGGAACACAAAATGCAAAGAGGAGCAGAGACTCAGTTCCTAGCAGTCGCATTCTAAGGAAAAGACTTCGCTGTTAATAGTTTCTAAATTGTAGCATTTGATTGCAGGGCATTCAGAAAGAATGTAGAGCTAGAATTAATGTTCAGTGTTGTGTCTTTTTGCAAAGTTCCTGAAACTGAGGTCATCCAGCAAATGGAAGAAAAAGAATCTCTAAACATGCAAAACAAGGAAAATTTTACCTTTTGTTTTCAATTTTTAATTAAAAAATCAATTTATACCAATATATTTATAAATGTTATACAAAATAAATAACCCATAATTAATTACCAACCAGTTTAATTTATTTTACTATGAGTCTGAATTTGGTGGATATTCTTACTTACCGTTTAACTAAAGTGTCATGTCTTTCTAAGTATAACCACTTGAAACTTGTACCTAACAAGGTTTAATAGTTACTGGCATAAGTCATGAAAGTTTGTCAAAAGTCTCCTTATCTCTCACTTAAGTCAGGGCAGTGTGTCGTTTCATGCTTGACTGCTCAAACCACACACCCACACACACACACACACACACACACACACACATTAGCAGGTGCACCTGAAACCTGCTAAACCGCAAACATCACATCATGCAGGTAGGGACATGTTGGGCTGTATGACCGTTGAGTTTCTGTTTCTCTCTCTACCCTGCCCAGATAAGACATGACCCATTCTTATGTATTTTATAGCAGCTATAAACATAATATAAACTATGAACTATATAGCAGCTTCCCTCACCAACCTCTCTTTTTTCTCTTTCTTGAAGTTACTAAGACATAAAAAAAATGCAGCTTGTCATATTACTAAGAAACCACAAAGTATAAATTTCTCTGTCCTGAAGACTTTCCTCTATCGAATACTTTGACCTGTGTCAAAATTACAGCTTTACCTCTGACTGTTACAAACCCCTGACAGTGGAGACTCCTTTCATGACCGTTAAACAAATGTCTCCTTACAGAAAACTTTACTATATCAATGAATGAGCATGTTTTTAATCCATTTATATGAAGCGTCCACCGTACCCGTGAACGGGTCTGTGAAAGAGCAGGTAATATAGAAATGATAATGTTTTAGTATGAACGCATTAATAAAAACCTGTGATATTCAGCTGCACTACTGTCAGAGCTGCTGTCATAGAAAATTAATCAACATTCTAATAAACCATGTGTAACACTGTTAAATGCAAATGACATTCATTTATTGTTGCTTACTGACATACTGTATATCATGTGTGTCTTGATTAAATATTAACCTGGATGTATTTGTCTTACAGGATGCACTAAACTCATTCAGCAATAGCCAATAAAGCTTGTATTTATAAATAAATCAATATATTGTTCAACAGAAGAACAGCATAGGGTAGTTCAGCATTACAATATACTGTATAACCAGACTATCTTTGTTCATTCTTCTTTTTCATCACTTTTCTTTTACTTAAAACTCTCCACATATAGACAGTTGCTTGTGAGCAGTTACATAGTTGTGCAGGTTTTGGTTAGCAGGGCTCCTGAGGTCCAAGTTGTGTGGAGATGCCCCCCCTCCGGTACATTGTGGGCAAGCCATTGAGTCAGGCACATGGTTTTGTGAGGAAAAGCCAAGGGTTACAATCAATGTTGGACCCTGAATAGGCAAGTATCCATAGACAGAAGGCAATAGAAAACAAGTGAGCTTTGTAGAGAAGAAAAACGGAGCATTAGTTCATGTCAGTATTCCTGAAATGTTGGTTAAGACCAACAGAGCCTAGTTCTGCACACTTTGGGTCCAAGAGCGTTGTGTCCTTTTGATTGACAGGTCCTATTGGTTGTGCAAGGGGCAGAGACATGCTGATTGACAGCTAAACTCCATCTCATAAGCAGCACGTGACAGCTGAACTCCATCTCATAAGCAGCATGCTAGAGGCTGTAGATGATGGAGTATCTGTTAGCACATCATTAAAGAGAATGGCAACGTAATCAGGTATTTAATTACCTTAAAAAGTTATTTCTGTAAATACTGAATTATTTATCCTCAAATTCATTGGTAAATTTTACTCTAAAGCCTAATGTGTGATTTTATTACATTCAGAGTGTGTCATTTTCAATATGCTAAATCCAGATTTGTCTGGTCACATTGAATTCAATTTCATTGGATATTCCAGCATGTTTCACTTCAGCTCCAACTGAACATGTAGTTAACAGCCTTGGTTCTGATCTCTATCAAGTGATTTTTTGGCCTTCAGAGAAAGGGATTGTTGCTGTGACTCTGGAGCTGGGGGGCTGTTTGGAGGCGGGGCATTGAAGAGAGGGGCAACAAGGGCTGGGGAAGGTTAGGGGGCAGGTCTGGAGGCTGGGGCATGGTTTGGGATGAGGGCAGGGGAAGAGAGGCACTGTAGGGAAGAGCACTGGGCAAAGCATGGGCAGGCAATGGGGAAGTGGAGTTCGGACGCATCTGATTCAGAGTCAGCCTGCGTTGGTCACAGTGGAATGGGTTAGTGGGTGAGGGAGTGCTCAGACCTGAAGAGGAGAAACAAGAAAGAGGAATTTAGAGAATGGAAAATACTAAGCACTACATTTTCTGTACCTATTTGACCATTGTTATTTGGTAAAATGTCTCATTAATGCTTATTATTTCATTTATTTCACTCATGCTCAAATCTAGTCCCAGTTCATATCTTATATCTTAGTTTTGATTCTGTCCTTTTCTTACCCCCCTATTAAGATCCTGTCTCATCCTTTAATCCAGTTCCACCTACTTCTGAGCCAGTGCCAATCCATATCTTATTCCCCAATCCAGTCCCAATGCTTGACTCATTCTCCAATCTTGTCAAATTCTTTCTCCATCCTCAATTCAGTCCCAGATGTTATATTATCCCTCAATCTATTCCAAGTCCCTTTTATCATCCTTTAATCCAATCCCAGTATTTGTATCTTCCAATCTCACCCCAGTCAATGTCTAGGCAAACAATCATTATCTTGTCAACCAGTCTAGTCCTTGTCCTTGCCCCTGTTCCATCCCAGTTCCATTCCCTGTATCATCCCCATCCAGCCCCAGTCCCTGTGTCATGACCTAATCCAACATCAATCCGTGTAACATTCTCCAATCCAGTCCCAGTCCCTACCTAACCCACCAGTTGTATCCCAGTTCTTTCCGAGCCATTGTCTCAGCTCCAGATCCAGTCCCTGTTTTAGGTTCAGTTTAGGTCTACTCCATTTCCATCACTAGTCCTGCCTCCACAGCCTGACAGTACCACGTTATGTACCAAAAAGTGTTAATCACTCCTTCTCCAGATCAACCAATGAGCAGTCCTTAAGATTTTTTTTCTTAAAATTTCACAAAATCCCATTACCATGTGTACCTTATATTGCTCAGTAGGGGTTAAAAATGAGCATGAGTTATATTGTATGTTGTGTGTGAAGTATGCATGTATTTGAGTAGATCAGTTATAAAGGTCAGGTTTGTGTGTTTTTGTATGTGTTTGTGTCTAACCTGAGAGGAAGGGGTTCTTGCTCTTGGCCGGTATATTGGATGGGTTAAGCGTGTGTGTTTGTGAGTGTTGCTTTGAGGGAATGAGTGTGTCTAGGTTGATGAGTGATGCAGCAGTAGGGCCAAGAAAAGCCTCTGGTGTGCAGCACTTTCTAGGGGTCACTGGATCCAGTGGGGGGCCAAGATGAGAGTGGTCAAAGGTCACTGATCTTGCTTCAACTCTGCCATTTACCTGCCCACCCACCACCAATTCAGCAAATGGGTCTATATCTGAAATAGAGAGACAAAAAAAATAAGCCATCATGTACAGATAGAACTGTAAGTTATGCTTTCAACATATACAGTGATGTTGACTTGATCACTCAACAAATGGTCATTTAATGCTACATTTTAATGCCCTCTAATATGGTGATGGGGATTCAACCAAGGGGAAGGAAATTGCCTAATCAACAAAAGCACATTACAAACACAAATGAAATGCAGGGCAGGCTCAGAAATAACAGTAGTACCTGCTGGACTCTCACAGCGAGGGCTGAACACACTGTTAGGTCGTTTGTCTCCAGGTTCCTCTTCCTCACGAATGGAAAATGGGTCGACACCTGCTGAGGCTTTGTTACACCACACACCAGGTGTCAAATAAACACTATCTCCATAGTTTGTGTGAAAGTGTATCTGTGGTTTTTTTTATTTTTGGGCAGTACCTGGACGAACTGGACTCCTCCAGGGTTGTTCTGTGGATTTTGATGTGGACTTGGTAGGCAGGGCCCCCCATGGGTCTGGTGGAGATTGGTTTGTAGGCCAATGGTGATCTGGGCTACCAGAAGAGGGGTGGGGTTTCCAGGGACTACCAACTACAGGGGTACTGGTGTTAACCACAGCTAGAGTGAGTGTGAGAAATACAGAGAATGGTATAATCAATAATAGGGTCACCATACTTGGTCACAAGTCACTTCACTTCACTTAAATATGAGTGAAGAAACCAGAAAAAATCCCTATTATTGATTATACCATTCTCTGTATTTCCCCCCCACCTACAAACCCTGCCAGACCTGAGACTCAAACCCACAACCTTCGGGTTACAAGTCTGACTCTCTAACCATTAGGCCTCGACTGCCCCCAAATATTCATATGAATATTCATATGAAACCAATAGATGGAAAACACACTATAAAAATGAGAAGATGAATTCAGCAACTTACCTACAGACTCCCAGGGATCAGAGGTTAAAGGGCAGGAGGGCTGGGCATCCCAGAGATCATCACTGGGTGGCACTTCAGATTGTCCAGATGGTCCAAATATGTCAACCAGATCAATCATGGCTGACTGGAAGAACAAACAGATCATAAGGCAGACAATCACACACCAATAGAGCTGTTACAGAGAATCCTATTTGGTTGAGTTCAGTGTCTGTCGACTTCAGAGTCTAGCAAGAGATTCCCTTGGCTTTTATTTCTGTTACTGAAATGCCCTCATCCACTTTCCCCTGTCTCATCCTAATATGATTGCTTTATTAGCAAAAATGACTTTTGTTATATGATTACTTGGGAGCCCAATGGATCAAGTCAACATCACTGAAAGTAGCACAGCCTTTAAAAAAAACACTGTAAAACACTGTAATGAAATGAAATGAAATGAAATGAAGAAAAAGCATGATTTGCAATGTCCAGATTTGGTTTTAAAGCCATCTTTTATATATCTAGCAGCTCGTGTAGCCTTATTATTTTGTTTAATTAGCTGGTTAGCAAGATAGGAAATTCATTTGGTAGGTAGCAAGCAAGATTGGTAACATTTTAGCTAGTTAGCTAGTAGATCAATATAAATATGATACATCATTCTTCTGGCCATGGTTGAATCCTGCTACCATTCATTTTGTGCTGCAAGTGGCCACAGATCTGACAGATTGTTCTTGCTTTTGAGAATGTAAGTTAATAAGGATTTGTTAAAGGTAGTAATGGAAAGAAGTGTGGATTGTTGTTCTTGTACCTCCCCAGGTCCAGATTCACTGCCTCTCCTGCTCTTGTCTACAGCTTTCTCAACTTCAGATTCATCCTCTTGACCTCTGCGGTGCTCCTTCAGAAAAAGAAAGCACATTTGATTAAGAATAACATGAACAAACAAACACTACACATATGCTAGATGAAAAGTAAGGAATCACAGCATTTTTTTATCAATTAAAGAACGGCACGTCATATCTTCTATCTTTTAACAGTTACATTTAATGTTGTGCAATGTCCCTGAAACAAGTTAGTTCTTGTTATCACCTACACTATTGCAGCTACAATCATCTATACTATTGCAGATACAAACAGTCCTTCCTTCGACAGCCTCTCTTTTTTCTCTCTCTTGAAGTTCATATGGCAAAAAATGTCCTCCATCCTCTAACACAGTGCTGGGAATCTATTTGAACCAATCCGGCTGTGTGTGTGTTTTATGTGTGAGTGGAACGTTGATAAAAGGTACATGATATAAGCATGAATGTTGGCGTATGCATTGTGTGTGTGTGTGTGTGTGTGTGTTACCTCTCGGCTCATGGCAAGTGCCAGCTGTAGCTGCAGCTCTTCCTCTCCGCTGGTTTGAGGACGAGAGTGCTCCAGATCAGAGGCTCTTGGAGACGAGGGGGATGCTGAAAGAGATTGACAGAGAACCGGAAGGCAATATCACAGAGATATTGTATCGGTAGTGAAGTTGGGAAAAAGGGGGTAACCCACAGATTTACCACAGCCCACTATTTATAAAAGGATTGTGGTTATGTGAACTGAAGTAAGAAGGCCCTTTAAGGGGTTCCTGCTTAAGATAGTGAACAGCAACATTTGAAAATGATCTCTAGACTGGTTGTTAGTCTGAACTCCCTCCAAAGAGCATACAACATTCCTGCATCTAGCAAATTAAGGCTAAAAAAGGTCATTCCAATGTTGTTGTGCATTGATATTTTGAGATTATTATTGTATTTCATGGTGATTTGCCCCTTAATGGATACAAGATGAGGGTGAATATGTGAGTAAAGTTGAAATTTGAGTCAAGTTAACGAGCTTATGGAAGGCTAGCTGCCTAGCTAATTAACTAATATGGAGGAATTCTGCCAGCACATGTGGATTCTACAAGGAGGGGCTTCATGTACATGGACATATATGGAAGGTGGGGTCAAAAAGGAACAATTCAAATGTTTTGTTGTTCACCTACTAACTGCAAAAGACCAAAACCTATGCAATTCACCTTTAAGAGTCTATGAACTGTCTTAGCATGTAGTAAAATTGCGCATTATTATAGAGTTATCTTAGAGCCTAGTTTAAAATTAAGTGATTCAGAAAGTTCTGAGACAGCTAAATCACAAACACTAAACATACAACTATATACAGTAGCCATTGAACTTTTTATGCTACTTTAGGTTTCCCATACAGACCACTCACAGGTAAAAGAGGATGGAGATCCTCTGGAGCGACTGAACTCCTCTCCGTACAGCGCTGCCATGCTCGGCTGGCTGCTCCGTCTGCTTGGGTACGAAGGAGCCACTGTACCTGAGCCTCCACCTCCTCCTGCGCTTGCTAACCGCTCTTTGGTCTTGAGCGCTAGTGCTCTCTCTTGTCTGAGCCTGTCCTCATCCCTGAGCAATGCCACCAGCTGCTTGGCCTTCTCACGCACATTCACGCCCTGATCGCGCCCGTCCCGGTCCACGTACTGAAAGTCGCGCAACGTCTGGATGGTGAAGGCATTTTCACGGCACTGCTGCGCTACGCGCTCCGAACCCGTCTTAGCCAAGTAGTCAAGCAGGGTCAGGGCCTAAACAAAACAAGGGACCTAAGATGACAAGTGGCTAGCATGGTCCCATTTTAAACCAAATGGCTGATATATGTGTGTCCTGATAATGATATATAATATATATAATGATGATATAATTATATTGGTACAGCTATAGACATAACTATTAAACATCTATAACAATGTAATAAGCATGTTATATGCATATTATGACCTTGTAGACGTGCCTCCAGTTCTTGCCGTGATCGTTGAGGCGTTTCCACACCATTGCCATGACTTCGCTGAAGGCAGCTACGCTAAATGTCAGCTCGGCGATCTCCGACATCAGAGAGCTGGACGGACCCCAGGGGTCGTTGGAGGTCGCCTCGCGCACTTTCACTTCAGCCTCCGAGTAGTTGTGTACAATGTTCTTCACCTGCCGGCGCAAGGCCGAGGTTGTCATGGCTACGGCAGGTGTGTGTGTGTGTGTGTGTGTGAGTGAGTGTTGGTGGTTCTTTATTTTGTAGAGTGGGATGAGTGTGACTCTAAAAAGGCTCAGAATCAGAAGTGTGTCTGCAGGGAGAGAGAGAGATACAGATAGACAGAGAGGTGTTGCATTAAAATTGATCTCTGTGTGTCTAGAGATAATTGAGGTCACATCTGATTAAAATTACATGAGCGCATTCGTATATTTCTCCCCCCTTTTCTGCAGCAGGATGAGATCAAGTTTCTCTTTTGGGACTTATATATAATTAAACAACCCGTTCCAGCTGCCACTTTGTACAGAACAACACCAGGACAGGAAGTGTGACAGGAAGTAGGTCATGAAGAAATAGTGTCCATGTGCCAATATTCTGGTTCACTAGTGGAGACTTCATAGAAAATTCATAGTAAATCCAGTGAGTGGGAGTGATTTAGCTGGGTTTCCTACTAATGAATGTGTAATGAAAGCTAGAGGCAGTAACTCCTTATCATAACTCTGAACCTCAGTTTACCTTTACATTATTAGAATCTCAGGATCTCATGAGAACTTCATACAATTTTCAAAAGACAAGTATGCCACATTTGGATTTCGATAAGCATCATGAAAATGAAGTCATAAGAAAAGATACAAGAGCTAATTCCGCCCCCAGTCCAGCCCCTAACTCCGCCCCAAATCCTAACCTTCATAACCTACAACTTCAATTGTGTGAACTGTTACCCTTCAGAGCATTAAATCCAACCACCTGGATAATATAAAACAGTAGCTGTTCTATGTGTGTGTGTGTGTGTGTGTGTGGGTGCTTGCATGATGGTCTAACAGCAGTATACTACAAAGCTCCAAGTCTAGTTTTAGTCACTGCAGTAGAGACACACACACACACACACACACACACAGGGCAGCTACCGTTTTACATCATGATCTGTCACTATGGCGACAATGGCCCACAGGGAGCGGGTTGGAAATGAGGAGACAGGGTTGCCCCATATTTTACTGAAGCCCACACACACACACACACACTTCTCTCTCTCTCCCTCTCTCTCTCTCTCTCTCTCACACACACACACTTCACTCTCTCTCTCTCTCTCTCTCTCTCTCTCTGTCTCTCTCTCTCTCTTACACACACACACACACACAAATTCTGGTATTGGGGACCAAATGGTCTCAAAATTGCTGCAACATGACACTGACTGTTGATTTTATTTAGTATTAGGAAGAGGTCATGGTAAACGTCACAAATAAACACTCAAACCCTACACACACACACACACACACATACACACGCACACAAACACAGTTCCATAAACAGAGCCAACAGTAAACTGGTGATGATTCACTTAGTATGACTTGATTGTAGAACCATATTATTGAATAATTCTAATCTGTACAGTGGAGTAAGCATGCACACGGAGGGGAGCTTATTGCCAACATCAACACACACACTCACACACACACACACACACACACTCACATAAGCAGAATCTCATTTTCTATATCACATTTCATTCATTTCCACTCAGTGACATAAATCATCTCAATAACTAGCAGCCCAGGAGGATTATGGGATGAAAGATGAGGCTGCCATAATTCATCATCTTGTCTCTCTAAAAGCCAGGAAAACATTGTTGCTGATAACATGATTAATTATTCTTCACTCTTAGCTCAAGGTAAGAAAATACACTATATAGCCAAAGGTTTGCGGACACCTGACCATCACACCCATATGTGGTTCTTCCCCAAACTGGTGCCATAAATTTGAGAGCACACAGTTGTATAGAATGTCTTTGTAGGCTATGACATTACAGTTTCCCTTCACTGGAACTAGCCTGGGCACAAACCTGTTCCAGCATGACGACGCCCCTGTGCACACTGTCATTATCACATGAAGACATGGTGTGTGAAGGTTGGAGTGGAAGATCTCGAGTGTCCTGCACAGAGCCCTGACCTCAACCCCACTGAACACCTTTGGGATGAACTCGAATGTGCAAATCCCCACAGCCACGCTCCAAAATGTAGTGGAAAGCTTCCCAGAGGAGAGCACATGCTGTATGAATGTTACGGTCAGGTGTCCACAAACTTTTGGCCATATAGTGTATGTCAAAAGTGCAGACTCTAAAGCTGTTTGTATGGATTTATTTATTTACTTATTTACTAATAAACCAATTATAGCAAGTGATGCATTACAAAGTAAAACTCAATGGGTTATTAATAATCTTTATAAATGAATGGTTTATACTTGTAGAAAGCTCTAAAATAAAATATAAAAATTACATATGATGTATTAATATTTTAGAATAAGGTTAACAACCTTATAACAAATTGTCATTTATAAAATACTTAATAATAATAATAATAATAATAATAATAACAATAATAAAAATAATAATCATAACGCAACAGTAAAAAAAGATATTCTTTATAAAGCAGTGGGACTCTAGTGCTAATGGAGGCATGGAGGACGAGGGAGCACAGGAAGACTCCAGAGTCATCAGAAATTTACACACTATCACCTTTCTGCTGAGCAATGGCATGTTCCCTCTCTCCCTCTCTCTCTCTCCCTCTCTCTCTCTCTCTCCCTCTCTCTCTCTCTCTCTCTCTCTCTCAGTGCGTTCTGCATGCTTTATTGGTTTGCTGGTTTGCATAATAATGGTGTCTTTACAAAGCTTGCAAATAGTAGGAATATAAAAAAATATATATTGCGTGTGTGTGTGTGTGTGTGTGTGTGTGTGTGTGTGTGTGTGTGAGATTTGGTAAATAGTAGTTAACACGCCATCATATTGTCTTCTGGTATTTTTCTAAACTGAATAAAGATGTTCTTAATACATTGATTCCCAGGACTGGGATATCTTTCAACATAACTGTACATCTAAGTTTAATTTTAGCTCATTTTAGCTCCGCCCTCAATTTAAGCCCAATTTAAGACCCTTATCATAACCCCACCCCTTATCTCAACCCCGTCCCTCATTGTAACCACTCCTCCCCCGTAATCCTCACCTTAGCCCCACCCCTCATAGTAACCATAACCTCACCTTAACATCTCTAATTTAGCCCCGCCCCTCATTGTAACTACACCTCCACCTTAATCTTCATCCTGACCTCCACCGATAGAGCAAACGCTTTTCTGTTGCGCCACTCAGGAGCCAACACGGAGTTAAGATAACGCCATTATCTTAACCCCGCCCTTAATTGTAATCCTAACTCCCTCATTTTAACTCTATCCCTCTCCATAATCCTGCCTTCACCAAAACCCCACCATTCACTGAAACCCCACCCTCAACTTAATCCTCTTCTTTACTCTGCCCCTTCATCTTAGCCCCGCCCCTCGGCCTAACTCTGCGATGACACATCATTAGTATGTAATTATCCTTAAGTAATAAAACAGTCAGGATTTCACATTTGACCCTAAGCTTCACTGTCTGTATACACTGCACTTCAGTTCAACATTATTACAACAGCTTAACACACACACACACACACACACACACATACACACACAACTAGGGTATTAGAGTGGACAGCCAATATGGATCTATTCTGAGAGGAAGGACACACACACACACACACACACACACACACCTATGAAAATGGAAATACCTTCAAGGGCAACACTGCTTAAAAACAGCATGCAGTCAGAAGCATCAGTGTCTTCTATACACACACACTCACACACACATATACACACTCACACACACACACACACACATAGAGCTCAGAGATTAAGTCATAGCTGTGGTGCTGAAGGTTCACACAGGGAAAGAAATCGCAACATTCACTCAACCCTGTTACCTGAAGACATTCACCCCTAGGAATAAATATTTAGAATATTCCACAAGTCACAGCGAATACAATCAACATGAATTTGCTTCATCCACATTTCCTGAAGTTCATGAGAAGAAGAAACTTTCTCTTATTGTCTTGGTGGTTTTTTTTTTTTTGTATTATTGTTGATATTGTGAAAATGACTGATGAGCTCACTTTGAAAGTACAACCCCAGATTGAAAAATTATTAGCATGAATGGCTTGTTAACCACATTTTTGTCTCTTTGCTAAATATAAACCACAATCATTTATTTATTTTCAACTGTTAATCATACTCTAGTGGTTGGATTTGACTCTGGCTCCTATCTAAGGCCCCGTTTACACCTGGCATTAATGTGCATTCCTGGGTAATTGGATCACGAGTGGACAGTTGAGACGCATAGCCCTTCACATCTGGAATTATCAGTGTGTCTCCAGTCACCACTTGTGATCAGATTTCATGCATCATTTGAACGCACATTTATTACATCAGTCTTCCACTGCATTTATTTTCAGGCAGAAATGTCCCGGGAATCATATCTCATGCACCTTTACGGGCCGTTTGAAAAGTTTAAATCACATGGTCTGCTAACGAAACTTATAAACGAATGAAGCTATGAAAAGCAGCTGCTTTCGTCTGTGCTGTTATAGCGTCGTTTTTATCCGTTACACATTTTGATATGTAATGACGCAGTCCATCAGGTGGTCCTTTGTTGCTGTCAAGGAAGCATTGAGACGCGTTTGTTTTCACACTACTTATGTGATGTGGCCATATGTGTCCCGGACCTCCGAATGTGGTTTGAGTGACCGGGTCACAATGCGTCTTCGAGACACATCTGACCCCGTTCACACTTGTACTTAGAGCTGATCGCTTTCAATCCGATCACCCAGGACGCATGGTAATATGAGGTGTGAACGGGGCCTAAGTCGCTTTGATGAAACACTGTGTATAAGGCAGGAGTACACTCTGCATGGGACATGGGCATTACAAACACATACACGCCTATTTACTCCTGGTAAATTTTGAGTAGCTAATCCACACTCTAAAAGAAATGAACTAATTTACTAATTCCCACAATCAGCATCATCGCAGAAGAAGCTTTATTGACCATTGAGTCATGATGATCTGGCAAACATGATAGTAGTCTACATATGGAGATGAGCAGTCGAGGGTTAAATACTCAAACTTATGGACAACCACCAGTCTATCACTTCTTAAACATCTGGTTAATCCTAACAGTAGACAGTGGATGGGCTGACCTGATCTTGAACTTAATGCAAACTGGCTGGTATCAATATAATTAATCTAACTACATATTATTACTTGTACATTTCCATATTTTAATTCTTTTTTAATATGTCTAATGCTTGTATAAGCACAAAGTGTGCAGTGTTACTTTTTTTCCAGTATGACACCTATGTGGAAACTAATCTATAATTCATCCTTTTACTTAAAATCTGGTAGATTTGGCAACCCTTATGGTCATCTATGATGAGTTTTTGGCTGAAGAGTCACATTGAAAAAGTGATTAGTGGATCTCCTGTGTTTAATATGGCGTGAGCAGGAAAACACTAAACTGTAAAGTGCTGGAGTGACTAAATGGAACTGTGTTCAGCCACAGCTACCAGGCCCCTTGGAGCCATATGGACAAAACACACACACACTCCCACACACACACATAATGCCCCCACACACAGTCATATTTCCTGAGTCAGAGTAGCTCTTCTAGGCAGGACTTACAGAGCCCGCGTGAGATCACCACACGCGCGTGGCTGCAGATACCGGATTACCATAAAAGCCTCCGACCGTTTGTAGGCCCCTCATCAGAGCAACACCTCCATCACACATACACACACACACAATCACAAGAGTCACACACATACACACTCTTACACAGTGATTAACTGAACCAACCCAGTGTGTTATTCTGTAAATATTACACAATGAAAATCCCTGCAGCAAACGCAACGGCACAGAATACCATTACTGCATCTGTCTTTCTGTCAGTCTCTCTCTTCCTCGCTTACCTCCAGCATCGCTCGCTCTCCTCTGTGTGCTTCAGGATGGAGTGCCAATGTGAGGGACCTAGATAGAGAGAGAGAACGAGCATGCGATGCTCTGATCCATAACACGCGGCACTCCAGCAAAAATAAATAAATAAATAAACCCACCCTACTCGTCACTCCTCCCTCGGGTGCAGCATTTTGCTTGTAAGAACGGAGAGAACCTGGTGCATCGCACCCTCATGCTTGCTTACGCAGCGTGTAGAGGAGAAAGAGAGAGAGAGAGAGAGAGAGAGAGAGAGAGAG
>CM041000.1:16121808-16132420 GCA_022985145.1 Pangasius djambal | reverse complement strand
AAAAAAAAAACGTAAAACCACAATGATTGTCAAAATTATTGGCACCCCATGTGTTTAGTACTTTATGCAACCATTATGCAATTAGGTTAATTAACATCAAACTGTTAAAAACTGTTTTTTAATTAGTATTAATAATGTGTTTGTTGGTGAGGCAGCTGACCATGTCAGTGTGTGTGTGTGTGTGTGTGTGTGTGTGTGTGTGTGTGTGTGTCCATGCCTGTCGGTGTAGAGTGTGTCGGTATCTTTGCTGTAGTTCAGGCCAGATGTCATCCTGTTGTTGAGTGCTCTCTGTGTTTGGACTTATTGTGGTGGAGGACGACTTTTTATTCACCTGCTTCTCCAAACCCAACACCTCCTCCTCCTCCTCTTTGGGCTTGTCCTTACTCCAGCCATGCTCCTAAACCACACACACACACACACACACACACACACACACACACACACACACAGATGGTGTAACGCTGCTGTAATGTGCTGCCCCCTGCTGTTCCCTCACTCTCAGTACAGCTCATTACCTCAGCAGGTTTGCCCTTGGCTGCAGGTTTGGCTACACCTTTCTTCTCCTCCTTCTCTTTAATCAGTGGCACTTCTTTTCTTTCCATCATGTCCTCCTCCTTCACTGGCTCTTCCCCTGTGCAACCATTCAACTAATAACTCTCAAATATTCTAATACTTTATTAAATAATTAATAGGTACACCAGTAGTAGATAGATAGATAGATAGATAGATAGATAGATAGATAGATAGATAGATAGATATACTTTATTGATCCCATGAGGGAAATTCTTGTGTTCTTGTGTCTAGTGTAGAGGAATGTGTATGTGTGGGCATGTATTTAGCTTTAAAGGTCCCCATGATGTAAGGAAAACATGCCACGTTCGAGGGCTTTAAGGTTAGGTTTAGTGTCTTTGAACACCAAAACTTACTCATTTGTTAAACATATGGCAAATGCACTGCAGCAGAACAACTTTCAAGCTCTATGTGCAAGTGGTAATACAATATCACAGGATTAAAAATTCATTCGCTAGCCCACTGCCCAAGTTATTTGTGTCCAGCTAGTGTATTTTCCTCTCTCTGTTTGTTACTGCATGTGGCAAGCAGGAGAGTTACATGGCAGCTTTGAAGTGGACTTTTATATTTCCACATACCTACATGTTTCTGATTCTACAGATATCATCTGCCATCTGTTCATGCTATTCAATCCATCTAATAACAATCTACTGTGAGCCAGATGTGGCGTGTAGTACTTCTCTAACTACACTATATGGCCAAAAGTATATGGACACCCCTCCTAATGACAGAGTTCAGGTGTTTCAGCCACACCCATTGCTAGCAGGTGCACAAAATCAAGCATTCAGCCGTGCAATCTCCATAGACAAACAGAGGCAGTAGAATGGGTCATACTGAAGAGTTCAGTGACTTTAAACGTGACATTGTAGCAGGATGCCACCTTTGCCACAAGTCAGTTGGTGAACATTCTGCCCTGCTAGATCTGCCCTCAGCCACAAAGAGGTAAACCATGCAGTAAAATCACAGAACGTGACATCGAGTGCTGAAGCACGTAGCGCATAAAATCGCATATCCTCTGATGCATCACTCACTACAGAGTTCCAAACTGCCTCTGGAAGCAACATCAGCACAAGACCTGTGTGTTGAGAGATTCGTGAAACGGGGTTTCCATGGCTGAGCAGCTGCACACAGCCGTTACATCACTATGTGCAATGCCACACGTAGGCTGGAGTGGTGTAAAGTACCACCACTGGACTGTGGAGCAGTAGAAACATCTTCTCTGGAGTGATGAATCACGCTTCACTCTCTGGCAGTCTGATGGATGAATCTGGGGTTAGTGGATGCCAGGAGAACCCTACCTACTGAATGCAGAGTGCCAACAGTAAGCCAAGTGTGCTGGAGGAGAGATAATGATCTGGGGCTATTTTTCAGGGTTTGGGCCCTTTCCAGTGAAGGGGAATGTTAATGCTACAGCATACAAAGACATTATACACAATTGTTTGCTTCCAACTTTGTGGCAACAGTTTGGGGAAGGCCCTTTCCTGTTCCAGCATGACTGTTTCCCTGTGCACAAAGCGAGGTCCATAAAGACATGGTTTGTGGAGTCTGGTGTGGAGGAACTCCACTGGTCTGCACAGAGCCCTGACCTCAGACCCCAACGAACACTGACTGAATGGGCACAAATTCTGACAAACACTCAAAATTCTTGTAGAATGTCTTTCCAGAAGAGCGGAGGCTGTTGTAGCCACAAGCAGTTTGGAGACTTGGGGGTGTAATCCATATTAAGGCCCATGGTTTTGGAATGGGATGTCCAGCAATTTCATATAGGTGTGATGTTCAGGTGTCCACACTTTTGGCCGTATAGTGTATGTGTAGAAGTGTGTGCTAAAGTTACAGCATCAAGGTGCGTCGCTTCACTGTGAAGCGTATTATATTTATTATATATTTGTTTTGCAGAAAGACAGTAGGAAGTAGGTTTGATTTTTTTCTCTGGTTGTTGAAACTATTTGTTCAATAGGCAACTATGAATAAAAAAACTAACATGAAATATGCTTGTCCTGGGCTGAAAGTACCTCACAGAGATATTAATACAAGGCTGTGTGTACTCACGGCTGTCTGTTTCATGATCTCCCCAGTTATCGTTCTCAGGAAGTCCCAGCACATGTCTGAGCCACAGAGCCTCACTGGCTAAACCATCCAACAGCTCCCTCCATAACTGTAGCCTATGCACCAGAAATTAAATCAAAGCCAGGATTCTTCCTCCCAAGATCAAGATTAAAAAATTGGATGGAAACCCCGGTTTTAGACCTACCCTACTGCGTGCAGTGTGAGTGGGATGGAGGCAGGCTGTGATCGGTGGAGTTGCAACAATAATGTGTTGTATTGGCTGAGAGCTTCCTCCCTGCACAGTCCTGCACTCTCCTCGTGTGTGTCTGTGTCTCCTGGTGGCAAAGACATCACCACCTTGTGGAGGAAAGGAGCAAATACACATACAGAAAGCCTTAATGTTACTTCACAATTTGGCATAGTATAAAATGACCTCTGTAGCCCATTTCTATTCATACATGGACTAAAGGATTCATCAGTGGAAGGTGTGTGTGGGAGTTCCACCTGACGAAGGCTGCTCATAGACAGATCCCAGACAGTGCCATGTGTGTGTTCGTCCTCTGTATCTCCTGACTCTGTGACCTTTGACCATTTTGCCTGCTCCCACAGGCCCTTCAGTGCCTCCGCTGTCTCGTGATGATAGTGCAGCTAAAATAAACACACACACACACACACACACACAGAGTTAATTGATGGGATATAAAACGAACATTAATTGTTATGAGATTAGACTAATTTTCTTAGAAATAATTTGCATTTGTGTGTGTGTGTGTGTGTGTGTGTCTGTGTGTTGTGAGTACGGGTGTCGTAATAGAGTACAGACAAAAATCTGCTCTTTTATCAATGCAGCACTGATGGGCCCCCCCAAGAGACTTCTAAAATGTTCCGGCCTAGATCCAATTATTCTGCTAATGGAACACTTCATGGTGTATGTGTGTGTGTGTGTGTGTGTGTGTTCCAGGAGTAGTGCGTGGATGTGCAAAAACCGTTATAAAGCTTTTAAAGATACAAAGGCTTTCAATACTGTAGATCAAGCAGTCCTTTGGTAACTAGTGAACAATTTTTGATTGCTATGCACATATTAACCATGCTTAAACACCACAGCACGGAAGCACGAGTCTGTATCAATCACCATCGTTCTCTGTGAAGAACAAAATTGTATAGAGTGTCTTTGTATGCTGTAAGCATTACAATTTCCCTTCAATGGAACTAAGAGGCCCAAACCTGTTCCAGCATGACAGTGCCCCTGTGCACAAAGAAAAACTCGAGTGTCCTGCACAGAGCCCTGACCTCAACCCCACTGAACACCTTTGGGATGAACTGGAACACCGACTGCACCCCAGATCTCCTCACCAACATCAGTGCCTGACCTCACTAATGCTCTTGTAGCTGAATGAACACAAATCCCCACAGCCACGCTCCAACATCTAGTGGAAAGCTTCCCAGAAGAGTGGAGCTTATCATAACAGCAAATGGGGAATAAATCTAGAATGGGATGTTCAACAAGGACATATGGGTGTGATGGTCAGGTGTCCACATACTTTTGGCTATACAGTGTATCAGTGTGCCTTATCCTTGTCAGGGTCATGGTGGATCCGGAGTCAATCCCAGGAACCAGGGACTCTGGAGCAATAAGTGGGCGGCACTACCTGATGCACCACCCACTTGGAAATTCGAGTCTGCATAAATAAATCATCTCTGGGTCCACATTTTTTTGAGAACATACACCTGAACAATCTACAAAGATACAGTATATGAAGCTGTGTGCCTCGCTACAGTGCTTTATTTTGCTGAAGCCGGGACAATGTATCGCTCCCATATTATCCTCTGCATTTTGAAAATTCTGAACATTACCTCCCCAGACCCCATCCAATATGTTGACACCATAACTAGCCAACATTAGCATAGGGGAAAAATCTGAAGGATGTCTGTGATGACAAATCCTGTATCTACAAAGACCAACTAAAAACCATCATGAAGCAGTGCAACCCATTGACCATGAAGAGTTGTCAGGTAAGTATGTAGGTCTATCACCTCCTCTAGAACCATCATCCTGGAGGCTTAACAAATAAACTGAAGGGACGTTCCCTCTGAGACAGCACAGGGAACAGTATATGGGTCTATCCGAGTGTGAGAGAGACAAGACACAAATAAAAGGCATGTACCAGTCAGAGTGAACATGTCTAGCTGTGTCTGTCTGTCTGTTTATTATATTGTTTATTATTTTTATTTCCTGTGGTAATAGAAATTACATTTACGCAAGACGTGTTGTTTACAGTTTTAAAGGCCTTACACAGCACAGAGGACCATCAATGTAAGAAAACACAATCACATCCACATCATCATTCTAACCATACACATAATGCAGCTAAAATGATAGCTCTTATTTCCTCATGGGGTAAAGGGCTAGCAGTGGGAGACTAATAACTATTTGATAAATAAGACAGAAAACTGCTTCCTGTTCATGGTTATTAAGGTTTGATATAAAAGCAGTGATTTCTCTTTCAACATTACAGCTGTTCTGAATAGTGTTTATTTTTAAATTTTCATTTATTTGTCATCTCTTAACCGCTAAGTGCTGATAGTGACTCAGTTCAATATTCCTCTCTGTGTTATGTGTTATAGTCCGCACTGTTTTTTCTCAGTAAGAACACACTTTTATAATCTGAACTGGTGAAATGAAATAAGAACAGCTCTTGTTATGGGATTAAGATTTTAGGATTGTATTATTATGTGAGAATCTACATAAGGATTGTAGTGTACTTTGTGAGAACCTACATTAGGATTGTAGTGTGTTTTGTGAGGACCTACATTAGGATTGTAGTGTGTTTTGTGAGAACCTACATTAGGATTGTAGTGTGTTTTGTGAGGACCTAGGTTAGGATTGTAGTGTGTTTTGTGAGGACCTAGGTTAGGATTGTAGTGTGTTTTGTGATGCCCTAGTTTAGGATTGTAGTGCATTTTGTGATGCCCTAGGTTAGGATTGTAGTGTGTTTTGTGAGGACCTACATTAGGATTGTAGTGTGTTTTGTGAGGACCTACATTAGGATTGTTGTGTGTTTTGTGAGGACCTACATTCGGATTCTGGGCATTAAATTGTTCCTCCTCTGTCATATAGAGTTGAGCTGGTGATCCTGGCCTGTCCGGAGTACGAATCCCATGCAGCAACTCAAACACCACAGATCTGCACACTGACATGGCCACTCGCTGCTCCAACTCCAGCTACATCACACACACATTTATATTACTTTATACAAATACACATGAACACTGCACACACATTCTGTAACAGCAACACATACACACCTCCAGGGCTGCTCTCTGTTCAGCGGTTTTGTCCTCGTACAGAGCTAAGCCCTTGAGTGTGACCTGAAGTCTGGCTCCGCCCATCAGCACAGGGTGTGTGTGCAGCTTCCACGCCTCTGTCATGATCCCAGGATGCACAGTCTTAAAGGTGAACAGAATTCTCTCAGTATCACCTGGTAGTATCACAGCTGTATCAGAGACAGAGAGGCCAGTTGTCATTGTAACCAGAACTATTTATCTTCCTTTGCTAAATGTTAAGCAGTTGAGTTTGTTAGTCATTGAGTTTGTTGGCATCATTTGGCTTAAGCATGCTAAATAAAATCCATTAAAATCCCAGGGCCTGTCTGGGGTCATGTTAGCTTCACTTATTCAGATGAATAACTGAATACTAAGCTGGGAGATTAAGGGGTTAAACAATGATGGTCGCTACATTACATGTATTTTTTTCATTCAATTTAACTTTAATAACAATGACATTAAATTTATACTGCTGTAATTTATAGGCATAACAAATGCTGCACCTTTGCTCTGTATTGCTAGTAATAGTTCATACATATACAGTACCTATAGCTAATGGTTACAAAAAAAACAAACAATTGAGGAATAAAAGGTTTCTTAAACCTCTGGGCTTAGGGACGCTAAATTATCTATTTGAAGGCATCCTTGTACAATACTTATATTCACCATTTGGCACTCTTCCATTCAAGTGAACAGGACTTTTCACCAGGCAGATTTAATTCATGTCCAGTGGCTTAACGCAGATTGATTTTAAAGCTCAACGATTTTACATCCTGATTTTATGCCAGCTCTCAGCATTTACATCATTTTATTGCAACTTTCAAAAGTAGTCATTTGTAATGGCTTCTTAGGCTGTTTGGCCTACAAAGAAGTCAAGAGCTCAAGTTTCTTTGTTACAGAATACTGTGCCAGTATTCCAGAAAGTTTTCACCCCCAGTGAGTCTGGGAGCTAACTTGGCTATTCCAAAACACACCTTCTTTTCAAGCCAATTCTCTGTAGTTTCTGCCCCGTGCTCTGGCTCATTGTACTGTTGGAAAGTATATTTTCAGCCTAAATGCAGATTGGCTGAGGGGAGAAGTTTCTCCTCAACAATTTGCTTATATTTGGCTCCATCTATGTTGCCTGTGATGGCAACAAGCTTTCCAGTCCCTCCTGCTGAAAAGCAACCCTAGCGCATGATACTACCACCACCATGTTTAAGCACAGGAATGGTATAACTTGGGTGTTGTGCTGTATTTTTTGTGCCCAACATTATGCTTTGGTTTTAGACCAAATGACTCAGCTTTAGTCTCCTCAGACCACAAAATCCATTCCCAAAAGCTCTCAGATTTTCTAACATGGCTTTTCTAAATTGGCTTCAGAGGCCTGAACTGTGACGAACTAATGATATTGTTGCACAGGTTCTTTCAGCCTTTCAGCCAGGTTCTTTGAGCTCTGTAACTCCTTCAGTGTTGTAGGGTTGTGCCATATTTTTTCTGTTTTGTTCTAATGGATTTCACACTGTTCCTAAGAAGGTTCAAAGCTTTATGTTTTAACAACCTTCTCCACCTTTGTCCTCCTAACAACTTCATCTTTAAGCTTCATGGGCAGTTCCTTGGTCTCCATGACAGCAGGACTGGTCTGATCTACTGGTTTAACTGTGAGAACTCCCAAAGTCAGTGATATTTATTGTGCAAGCAAACACTTGGACACAGGTGGATTTAAATATGAACACAGGTGGACCCTGTTTAACATATCTTCTGTGAGCTCTCGAAAATGAAATACTAGTTCTAATTTAGACTGCTAAATGAAAGCAGGGTGAATACTTATCAATCATATACTTTTTAGACTTTCTTTCAAAGAATTCTGATGACATTTTATTTAATTTTATTTCTGACCTTTAATCCTGTGCATGCACCCTGTTGAACTAAAACTACATACGTGATGGAACAAATTAGTGCAGTATTCATCACGAGGGTATATGTTTTTCATGTGACATGTGAGGCAGGTGTGTGCATGGAAATATGGTCTTGAATTGTGCATAAGTGTGCGATTTAAGATACTTTCTATGACGTCCTTATGCTGCTCATCTTCAGCATACTCAGCATAACACTTAATGGAAAAACACACCCATAACTTTGTGAAACTTTAGAGCACAGGTGTCAAAATCTAATCTAAACACAGCCCACTGCCTGGTTTCATTCGGCCTTTTTTATGAACTTTTAAAAAAATTAGATTAAAACGGCCAGAAAGAAATGTCTTTCTTAATGTTTTATATATATATATAGTTTTGCATATTTGGTAAACAGAAGGCCTTATAATGCATACAGTTGAGTAGTTTCTGTTAGCACTTATTTTTCCCAGAATTGTCTTAAGTCCAAACCAGACAGAATTAATTAACATGGGGTCCTGATGTAATTTCCTATTTTACTTTAGAGGTGCTACTCTGTGCTTTAATTTTTCCATCAGAATCCATCCTGCTCTCATCAAATTACAGGGTGATTGCCTACTGTTATTTATTTATTTATTTATTACTGATTTTCATGAATGATATAAGAACAGGTCTTGTTAGTAGACTCAGGCTTTGGGTATTATTATGTGGGAATCTGTGGAAGAACTGTATATTGTGAGACATTATATTAGGACTACATTAGGACTAAAGTGTGTTTTCTGGGGACCTACATTCAGACTGAGGTGTGTTTTCTGGGGACCTACATTCAGACTGAGGTGTGTTTTCTGGGGACCTACATTAGAATTGTAGTGTTTAGGAGTGAGGTGTGTTTGGCAAGGACCTAGTCCCCTGACCTGGGTTGGGACTGCAGTGTAGTTTGTGAGAACCTACATTAGGACTGAGGTGTGTTTCTTCAGGACCTGCATTACATGTTGAAAAATTATAACCTTACACTATGGTCCGTCAAAGGCTCACATAATTGCTGATGGGGTCACATTGAGTTTGGCTTGTTTTAGAAAGAGATGTGTAGGTGTACCTGTAGCTGTGTTAAAGTAGAATTGTTGAGTATGTGTGTGTGTTCTGGCCTCAGGAAAGCTGTGTGGCAGCTCCAGTTTCTGCCAGCTGTAGTAGATGGCTGTGCTCCCCTCATTCTTCAGTTCCAGGTAAGAACTTGTGCTCTCACCCACCACAGCCTCAAATGTCAGGCAGACAGAGACACCAACCTCTCCCTGAACACACAATACACAAAGAACATTTCAATAAATTGTGACCTTTAGCTACAAACCCTTTTTATTGTATGAAAGTGCACCTGATGAGAGGTGGCGTTTCCGCTCCAGCGTGCCAGTTCACCATTGATCCTCAGAGCAGGAAGCAGCTCCACATCTAACATGACATCATCAAAAAGCGCCAGTGGGTCCCTTCAACATGCATCAGAGACAGGTTCAAAATCACACATCCAATATCCAGTGTTTGTCACTGAAGTTCCTATAGAATATTGACATGTACTATTGACTCTAAATTCAGGCAAATGATGTATTTCATATTCATTTCCTGCACAGAGTGTGACTCTTATATATAGTGGATTCTGAACAAGAAGGGTCAACGTATTTTGAATAGTGGTTGATAGTTCATGAAAGTACACTCTTACCTGTAAACAAGTTACAGAACAAATAAATCTACAGACGTGGAGAGGAACCTACTCGTTCTCTTTATGCTCTCCCTCACTCCTGTCCTCCTCATTCTGCTCCTGCTTCCTACAGCTCTCCTCTGACTCAGATGTGAAAGGTTGACTAGAACCCACAATCTCCAACCCATCCATCTCCTGAGCGAGAGACAGAGAGACCTTATTACCTACACACCAAGAACCATGACTCTTATGCAAAATAACAAAAGTGATGCAACAAAGGTGTTGATTCATTTTCTGTAACAGCAGCTCTGACAGCAGTGCAGCTGCAAATCACGGGGTTATATTAATGTACTTGTTCTAATACGTTATCGTTTCTATAGTAACAGCTCATTCACAGGGACGTGTACAACGGACGCTCCACAAAAACGGATGAAAAAACATGTGTAACTGTTGATATAGTGAAAATCTTCTGTAAGGAGATGTTTATTTAACATTTAATTAATGGAAGGAGTCTCCAGTGTCAGTGCTTTGTAACAGTCAGATGTAAAGCTGTAACTTTAAGTTTTCCTAACGTGACAAGCTGTGTGTTTTTTTTTGTCATATTAACTTCCAGAGAGAGAGAAGAGAGGCTGGTGAAGGAAGGACTGTTTATAGCTGCTATAATGTGAGTGAGAACAGGAACTAACTCATTTTGCAGACGTTCTACAAACATTGAATGTAACTATTAGTGGGTAAGAAGTACAATATGTCATTCCTCCACAGGGCAATTCAAAAGATCTTTTTTCAGCCACTAAACCTTGTCTCATTTTTTTCCCCTCTCTCTGCTCTCAAATAAGTGATCTGGTATTCTGTATGTTCTCTTCTTTTAACCATCATGAAGACACACTGATCTCGTTCTATGTCAATTTCTGTATTTCAAAATCTCTTTTTCCCTGTCAGTGTCCCTGTAAGTCTCATACAACAGGACAGTGTGTAGCACATCTGTGCACAGAAACACCACAGATAGAGAGAATGAGAGGTAGAGAGAGAGAGAGAGAGACTCAGAGAACAGGAACAACAGAACAGAAGGCCATGCCAGGCTAATTGTACCATTACAGTGTGTGTGTGTGTGTGT
>CM041000.1:16085104-16109568 GCA_022985145.1 Pangasius djambal | reverse complement strand
CCCACGGCCTCAGTGGCAGACAAACAAACAAACAAATGAGCAAATAAGTAAATAAAATGAACAGAAGACTAATGAGAATGTCTAGTACATGGTTGCAGACAACTGTTCAGCAGTGTTTAGAAGAGGAACATTGTAAAACATTGTGTATCACTGAATCCACCCAGCTATCTCATGTATATGGAAGTGCGTAAGAGAAAATGGCATCAAATGAGGGATATGCTTTCAGCAAATTCTTTAAAAAGGGCCCAGGAGCTATTCTGATTATGCCTCAGCTTCTAGTTCATGAAACTGTGAAATCTCAAAGTGCAGGGTTTTCCCCAAAACCTCCGATGTATAACGCTATACCAGGAATCAACGTCAAGGGGCTCCATATCGCTAACATGTGAGACTGCTGCAAGCTTCATTTGAACTGCTGCGAGAACTGGAAGCCTGCAAAGAAAAAGAAAAGAAGAAGAAGAGTCAAGGATGACAGCTGCATAGGCTAAGCCATACGGTAATGAAAAAAACACTAGCGCAATGTCTTTTTTCCAGTCGAGCAGCTAGCTAAGAGGTAGTGCTCGGTTTGGAGCGTGTAGTGTTATTTAGCTGGTTTGAAAATGACGACAAAAAATAGTGTACATTCTTAAATGCTTTCTGTGGACATCTGAGTAACATACTGGCAATAAAAAGGGGCCCTTGCATTTCCGTGCCTGGGGCCCTCACAGTCCCTAGCAGCTTTGGTGTGATGTGGTGGGGTGTGTGGGTGTGTGTGTGTGTGTGTGTGTGTGTGTGTGTGTGTGTGTGTGTGTGTGTATGATAGCGTCATCATCCTTCAGAATTGTATTGTATGTATCTATTTGTATAGGCAGTGTATAAATGGTTTGTGGTCTGTGATGCTCAGATCAGATGTTTATGTAGGTTATTAATAATAATAATAATAATAATAATAATAATAATAATAATAATAATAATAACGATAATAATAATAATAATAATAATGCAGCCATCATGTTCCCCACTGTTGCTGCATAGAGTGAAATTTCAGATGGCTGATGTTTATGAACATGACCATATGCATGTTTGAGTGCAAGAGCAAACTTTTGTAGCTGTTGCTCCAGCATACAGGCTGCGTGAGTATAAAAGGCAGGTTGGCGCGGCGCACTGAGCATCTCCATCTGAGAGAGAGACCGAGAGAGAGAGAGAGAGAGACTGTTAGACATCTGAGTCGATCACTTCAGCGCCACTGATCAGCTCCACTGATGCCCCCTGCACCGACTGACACGAAGACAGCGGATATCCAGAGCGCCCCGGTGCCGCGCATGCAGCCCGGACACGCGCCCGACTTCCTCCCAAGCTCCTCCAGCGCCTTCCTGACCGGCCTGGGGTTCGGGGGGCTCGGGGTAGCGGCCACCATCTCCAAAGCGGGACTGGGAGTGCAGAGACTGGCCGCGGCGCAGCTCATAAAGCGGCGGGAGAAGAAGGCGAGGGCGGCGGAGGAGAGGAACCAGACGGCGGCGGTGCTGCGCGCTCGGGAGGCTCTGAGCTCCGGGCCGAAGCCGCAGAACTGCAGGAGGTTGGTGGTGCTCGGGGCGCCGCGCGTCGGGAAGACGGCCATCCTGCGGCGCTTCCTGCGGGACGGCTTCGAAGAGCACTACGAGCCCACGCGAGAGGACTTCCACCGCAAAGTGTACAGCATCCGCGGGGAGACTTACCAGGTAGACATCCTGGACGCAGCCGGAGAGAGAGACTTCCCCGCCAAGCGCAGACTCTCCATCCTCACCGGTGCGCACACACACACACACACACACACTACACACAGCTCTATACACACTACACACACACAACTCTTCATACACACAGCTCTATACACACTACATATACACACACATACACACACAGCTCTTCACACACACTACACACAGCTCTATACACACTACACACACGCAGCTCTACACACAACTCTACACACACAACTCTGTACACACACATACACAAAGCTCTACACACACTTCACACACACACACACTTCTACACAAACAGCTGTACACATACTACACACACAGCTCTGCACACACTATACACACACACACTACACATTACTGTATAGTAATTAAAACATTTAAAAAAAATCATTAAAACAATGTGTAGTATTAAGTTAAAGACATACGATAACATTTTCAAAAATGAAATGTAATTATCTTTTTAAAATAAGCTTTTGTGGAAATTCTGACCATTTTTTTTTCTGATTTCTAAAGAGAATTTTATCAGATTTTAATACATTACTGTGCAAAAGATCTGCAAGTATGGCTCCAAAAGTAACGTCATGTTAAAGAGGTCTATTTCCAAAACCTTTTCCACATGCGTGAGACCTTAAAGCTTCAGTTGTGTGTATGATTTTTAACTATCCACTCAGGCTATGACAGTTTGATATGACAGTATTTCCTGAAAGACCGTTTTTAAACCTCGTAGCATTAATAATTTAACTGATTTTCACTGGATTGTGTTCAGTGGTGGCTGAAATTTTCCCAAGAAAGAAACGCAAACAGAGAGCTTTAGAAATCGGAGCAGGTGTGCATTCGAGCTTTTGTAAAACAAAAATGGGTTCATCTCACATCTTCGTGCTTTCCGTTTGCTACAACCCCGAAAAAGAGCTTTCGTAGCCACACCTGACCTCCAAGACCATCTCTCCGTTTCTCGAAGACTCGCAGGTCTTCAGTGTCAGATGACGCGAACACGCTGAGCGAGCGTTTTAAACGATATGTTTTTAAAGGTCATAGATAAAAGTGCAGTGCTCATCATATTTACACGCTTTCTTTCCACTATCCTCAAATTTCTGCGAGTTTAAGAATCACATCTTGAAAATCCAGTACAGTGAGATTGTCAATCTTTGCCTAAAAATAGGAGTTTATCAGTAATATTCTCAGAATTTATAACAGTTATGAAAGATATGAAGTTCTTCAGTTTCACCAGGGAATCAGTGGATTACTAGCTTAAAAATCATGATTTTTCTTGGTAAATTTGAACATTTTTGCATTGGCTTAATTTACTCTAAGCTGTGAAAGAAGGGTACTAAACAGTCCCTTATCTTGTCTCTCGGGTGGAACTCTTATTTCTCTTATTTTTCAGCTCGAATGATCTACCGAGAATGAATTTGTTATAGCTAATTAATAACGCGGCTCAGGATCAGAGCTGGTGTACCGAACGCTTTTGCACAGTACTGTTTGGATCCATTTTGTTGTAATGATCAGATTTCCTTTTTGATTAACATCACATCACTGACAGGGTTTCTCTTTGTTCTTCTGTCCTGCAGGCGATATCTTCCTGCTTGTGTTCAGCGTGGACGATCGCAGCTCGTTTGATGAAGTGTGCGCTCTGCGCTCTGAGATCTCGTCGGCCAAGGCAGCGCTGTTGCGCTCGAAGGCGCGCGTGAGCAGCGTGCCAGTGGTGGTGTGCGCAAACAAGATGGACCTGCCAGTCGAGCAGCACGCGGTGTCTCGCGCAGAGGCCCTGCACGCGTTCGCAGAGGGCTGCGCGCTCTATGAGACGTCTGCCAAAGACAGCAAAAACCTGGAGGAGGCGTTTGCGGCGCTGGCGGAGCGAAGCGGGCTCCCGCTCGAGACGGGGCCCTCCCGCCACCGCAAGCTCTCCATCCGCTCGTACCACGCCATCCTGCGCGTGGCGCGTCAACGTGGTGGCGACACGCCGTGCGGCGCGGTACACCCACTCGCACGCAGACCCAGCTTCGGAACAGACTTGCAGCTCGCACTCGCCTCACGTGAGGAACAAACACAGAGCTTGAAGCTGAGCAAAGCAATGACACATCCGGCCTGCCCCATCCAGTGACCGCTCCGTTCATTTCATTTCGGGAAACTCTTTTCTATTCGAAATCCACACTAACATGGACAAGTTTTATCCTCATGAGCAATTCTGTCTTTTCTGCAGCATCCTCGGAATCATAACCGCTCCATCATCTTCCGTTCATTTTCATTTTCTTGTAATTGTTGTGAATTTTTATCACGGCTTACTGTAAGTGTTGCTTTTAAAAAGGTGTCAGGTTGACAAATAGCATGTGGCTGTATATAGATCTAAATATATAGACAAGACTGTATATTAGAAATGATAAAACATACGATCAAATGTAACACATTTATAATAAAAACCAGTTTGATACCAAAGAATGATGGGCGTCTGTTGTCTCCAGTCCTCCTTTATGGATGTGTGTGCTTTGTTTGTGTGTATTTATGTTGTGTGTGACTCCAGAGGTCGCTGACTCCTGTTTGAAATTGATTCATTAGTAAACAGAGCATTTCAGGAAAAATGCACAGAGAAAAGAGAGAGAGAGAGAGAGAGAGAGAGAGAGAGAGAGAGAGCGATGTCGTGACTGTTATTTTTCACAGAGGGGAGTGAAAGTCACCTTCGTGATATGATAAATGCCGTCCGTGAGTGATTCTGCAAACACACACACTCACTCATCTCACACTGAATAAAGCACAGAGATGTGTGAAACTGAACTTTGTGTGTGTGTGTGTGTGTGTGTGTGTGTGTGTGTGTGTGTGTGTCAGGAACAGAGTGCGCTGATGTCTTCAGATGGCAGTGATTGGTTAAAAGGAATCTTGTTCCAAGACATTTATGTCCTTCAGTTAACAGCCACACACAGGACACACATTACATTTCCTGCTTCAGTGCTTTTCAGGCTACACTGTTAACAATGGAAATAAATAAATGTGCAAAATAATAAATCTGGATACATTACATTATTCAAGGATGTACTCGTTATTAAAATGCACTCGTATGGATGAACAGAAATCACTCGCTCTGAATCCGAGAGCGCAGTGCGGTGTGTAAACGCCTTGTAGCCTGGTGATGGATGGCGGAGGCGATGTCTACAGAAGCATCTGAAACATTTTAACTCCCTGCTCGACTCCGAAAAAACAAGTCTGGATCAGGCTAAAGCTGGCTGAGTGGGATCGGATGGTGATGCGCAACCCGTGGCTCTGAAAGCTCTCTTTCTTACATCTCTGGTCACGGCGCCAGAGTTCACAGATTTGATTTCAATTTTATTCCGTTTTAAAAGACAACCAACGTGTAGGAGGAATTCCTTCAGGGGCAGGTGGCACACACACCTCTCCACTTCGTGCAACGTGATAACCATATAACCAAAATGTTAATCCATGAAAGCAAAAGAAGAAAGGCTTTTCCTAGTGTAGACTTGATTGTAGCATCAGCTTCATCGAGTCCGAAATACTTCAGACTAGTGATTTAAGTGCATTTAGCTGCTGCCTTTACTGCCTGCCCTACAGTTTCATCCAAACACACGACTAGTCCACATTTCCACAGCAGAGACTGGTGAACATCTATACGTTGCCTAATGGTTAGAGAGTCGGACTTGTAACCCGAAGGTTGTGGGTTCGAGTCTCAGGTCTGGCAGGGATTGTAGGTGGGGGGAGTGAATGACCAGCGCGCTCTTCCACCCTCAATACCATGACTGAGGTGAGACCCTTAAGCAAGGCACCGAACCCCCAACTGCTCCCTGGGTGCCCACTGCTCTGGGTGTGTGTGTGCACTTGGTTGGGTTAAATGCAGAGCACAAATTCCGAGTATGGGTCACCACACTTCACTTTTTTACATTGATAAAGCCACAGCCGTCTATGGCTGAATAGAGTCGAATAGAGCATAACTATCCTGCTGTCTGGGTGTCACAGGAGTCGTGGATACAAAGTAGAACACACAGTGCTCTCCGTGCTTCTTCATGTACTCACACACTGTACGAGTGACAATTTAGAGACACACTGCGTCTGACTTCACGTGTCTCGGAGGAAGCGCATGTTTAACCACTCAGACTGCTAGATGGATATCATGCAACAGAGGAGATCTCATGAGAAGCTGAGCAAGGCTGAGTGCACTCGACACGAGATTCAGAGCCTAGGAATCACTGGCCGTCTCGCACTACATGGCTTTAATCACCTGTGATCTGTAGCCACGTGTGAGGAGCGGTGTGCACGCTACATGACCCTTCACCCGGAGAGATCCCTACAGGAGCACGCCTCATCCCCAAATAAATGACTATCATGCGAATCAAGGAATAAGAGAGACGTGTGGAGGAAGGATTGGTTGGGGGAGATGAGTGTGGTTTGGAGATCTGCACATACCACACCATCACACCTTCATCCCACACTGCCGTAGACGAGAGGAAAGACGACTCACAGCATCGAGACGTCTGTAGAAGGTCCAACGCATTCGTGTTACGAGTGGGTTCTTATTTAAGAGATGACACATTTACTGCTTTCATGATATGAAATAGCATCATAAATGAATCGAGGAATAAACACTGAGGAAAATCCTGTGACGTGGTGGTGTGATGAAGCGGAGTTCCTGTTACCACCCCCTAGCAAGTTGCTAATAATAAACATTTTATTCATTAAAGAACGACATGGCATATTTTTTTATCCATGAATAGTTACTTTGTTTAATGGTCACGAAACAAGTGCGCTCCTGTTCTCTCTTACGTTATAGCAGTTATATATATAATATATAATATTATAATCCATTATCTATAATATTATGGTATAAAGATGATGGTGCTATAATGCTGATGTACATTTTATATGGCCAAAAGTTTGTGCACCCCTGACCATCACACCCATATGTGCTTGTCGAACGTCTCATTCCAGATTTATTCCCCAGTGTTTGCTGTTATAATGAGCTCCGCTCTTCTGCGAAGTCTTTCCGCTCGATGTTGGAGCGTGGCTGTGGGGATTTGTGTTCATTCAGCTACAAGAGCATTAGTGAGATCAGGTGCTGATGTTGGGTAAGGAGTCTCCAGTTCCAGTTCATCCCAAAGGTGTTCAGTGGGGTTGAGGTCAGGGCTCTGTGCAGGACACTCGAGTTCTTCCACTCCAACCTTCACACACCGTGTCTTCATGGAGCTCGCTTTGTGCACAGGGGCGTCGTCATGCTGGAACATAGGGAAGAACCACATATGTGTGTGCAGTATTATACATAAATACATAAAGAAGTTGCACAATGTAATATTTTTTGTGTGTTTAATTCATTTTAAACTATTTTCTTTAGATACACACACAGACACACACACATACAGAGTTTTCTTTTTTCTTTCAGTTCTTCTGCTGTGTCCTTGTAAATATCTCACATTCATTGCTCTTTGTGTGTGTGTGTGTGTGTGTGTGTGTGTGTGTGTGTGTGTGTTTGCGTGTGTGTGTGTGTCTGTGTGCATGTGTTTGTTTGTTTTGTCTTGACACTACAAGGTCTTGTCGCCACGTGTCTTCGTGTTACCGCAGTGATGCTGTTGGCATAGAAATGGAACTTTGGCAATTCTACGGCATGCAACAGCTGCATCAGTGGCCTTCACACACACACACACACACACACACACACACACACACACACACACACACACTCAGAAGTCACGTCCAGTACTTGAGACACGCTCAGCACGTCAGACACGAATCACAATTTACAGCACAGATACACAAAGAGCAAAATCTATTAATTATCATTTATTAGTTAATCTTATCCCACAGCGCTGCTGAATTCTGGATTGTGATTGGTCAGAAGGTGTTGATTAATTTTCAATAACAGCATATCATTGATACGGTGATACAGTGATACGGTGACGTTTTCTGTAAGGAACTGTTTATTTAACATCGATGGAAGGAGTCTCCAGTGTCAGCGCTTCGTAACATTCAGAGGTGAAGCTGTAACTTTACGTTTTTCGACATCTTCAGGACCGAGGCGTTTGCGCTTCTTTGCAGTTTCTCTCTAACAAAAAACTTGTTTTTTTTTGTCTTATTAACACCAAGAGAGAGAATAAACAGAGGCTGGTGAGGGAACGACTGTTTATAGCTGCTATAACATAAGCGACAACAGGAACTAACTTGTTTCATGGATATTCGACAGCATTAAATGTAACTATAAACAGATAAAAAGTATCGTGACATTCATTAAGAAAAAAAAATTGGAATCTTTGGTAAGTTGCTGTGGTATAAGAGGAATAAAACCCTTGGGGATGTGATGTTATAGGAAAATAATAATAATAACTTCAGATTTCGGCAACTCAGCTTTTACTTTAGCACGACACACTCTGTGTGTTTACGTTCATGATGTGGGTTTGCGTGTGAGTGTGTGTCTTATCTCTTATCAGACTCGCCACTCGCACCTGCCCATCTAATTACTCCTTTTATACAGCTTTGTGTGTGTGTGTGTGTGTGTGTGTGTGTGTGTGTGTGTGTGTGTGTGTGTGTGCCTGTCTTTTGGGTCCTCACACTCGAAAACCTTAACCTTAAATTCATTTATTTTTATTATACATGTCTCTGTATATACAATAAGATGTAATAACCGACAGTAAATAATCAATAAACGTTTCTTTTTCTATTTTTTTTGCTGCATGAATCTCTCCATCATTACATTTCAGGTAATAAAACACGAACAAACAGAAACACTTCAAGAAATGGTGGCTGGAAATGACCTTGCAAATAAATTTAATAAAGACGTCAGGTTAAAATGCTTCATAGCCAAAGCACCAGATGGTTGTTGTTGTTGTTGTTGTTGTTGTTGTTGTTGCATGAACGGAAGGATGGATGAAGAACAGGCGATGCAGAGGAGAGATAGAGGACAGGTGGAACAGATAGAGGAGAGAGACCTCTCACGCAAGGTCTAGTGCTTCGGACAGACGGGCAGAGAGGAGCGACGACAAGCACAATCAGAGAGGTACTGAGTGAAGAGAGAGAGAGAGAGAGAGAGAGAGAGAGAGAGAGAGAGAGAGAGAGAGACAGAGAGAAACAATATGCAGCTTAACGCAATAAACCACTGCACAGAAAATCCATAATTAGTGATAAAAGTGACCTGCGTGTACATTACCCTGTAACTAAGATCTTTTCCTTTATTTATTTCTATCGTTCATTGATAGTCTTTGAGTGAATCTTCTTTGGTAAAACATACTGAGAGAAAAAATGAGGGAATGAGGGAGAGAAAAACAGAGAGTGAGAGAGAGAGAGAGAGAGAGAGAGAGAGAGAGAGAAATGTAAACACTAGGGGGAGACAAATTTTCACAAGTAAACACCTGAATACAATGCATTATAATGCGTTAATAAAGTTTTAATAACATTTTTTTTTTTTTAAAAATCTATTTAACAAACATGAAAACGAATGAAGGTTTTGTTTACACGTTCGTCCGAAGGATTCATCTAAATCAACGATTCGTCTTAATCAGTGATTCATCTTAAACTGAATCATCTAAATCACTGGTTCAGTTCACTGAATCATCTCCAATGATAACTCACCTGAAATTCTGATTCACCAAAAACACCGGATTCACTGTGTTTATTTCATTCACTGATTCATATAACTGACTGAGTCACATGTTTACACTTCGGGTCAGATTTATGGGTCACTTCCCATTTGATGACGACGTGAAACAAGATCTAGTTCGCGCTCGTTTATTTTTTCACGCAGCAGCTCTATGAGAGAGAGTCACTGAACAGGCAGGAAGTTTACAATACGACCTTGTTTACTTCCATCCTATACACCCAAAGCCATCTTACTCATGACCGTGCCTGAAAACGTCGACTCACGTGCCTCTAGATTTCCCATAATGCCCTTTATCATCAGCACCACTAAATATATCATTTAAAATGGAGGTGTTTGTTTTGAATCTGCTGTTCTTTTTCTCTGATTGTTGGTTTAATAGGTTACTCGGTTTTTCTGTAATGATACCCAGTGAACACATCGCTGCTGCTTCCTCAACAGTAATCTACAATACGAGACCAAGGGAATAATAGAAATATAATTATAATAATCGGAGATGTCGTATTTACGGAAATATACCGTATCCATGAATCTATTCATTCAGTGTGCTGCATTTTGTCAAGGAACAATACGGACTTTTAATAGAGCAATGTTCCGAGCAAGACGAGGTTTTCAAATGAACACCATCCTATGATCTGGGAATTGAACACATGGATTCATGTTCATTAAGCTTTAGATCACATGACAGGAAACAGAACCGTGGGATTAAAGGTGCGCTCACGAGTGTGTGTGTTCCACCGAAAACACAGAAAACATTTATTTTCAAGAGACTGTCACACGTCTTATGTTATAAAAGCTTCGTTTCACCAACGTGTCGGCTCGGATTGCACAACGCAGGGCCAAACATGAGGTCTGGGTTATATTTCATATCACAGGTGAAATTTTGAACAATATGTGTATTTCATTTTTTACTAACGATATATCCTGTGTTTCGTGTTTTAATCGGAGGTGTTGGCGGACACAAATGAGTGTCGAATTGCCTGAGTTTACATTCTAGCCTATAATCTGAGGTTATTATACGTATGATATTATTCCAATCACACACTTCATTATGTAAATAATCTTCATTCATTGGTCAGAAAAATACAGAGATGGAAAAAAAGTAAACAAACTTTCGCCAAGTGTGCAGAGCTCACAAACATCACCCAAGCATGGGGAACACGGAGACAGTGCAGAATAAATGATTAGATAATTATAGACATGAAAGGTTTTTGGTGTAACGTCCAGGATTTATTCCGTCTTTTGGTTTGGCAGTGAGTGTCTCCAGAACACACGACATTTCTGCAGTACTACAGCTCTGTCCCGTGGCTGAGTTTAGCAGCGCACGGCTACAAATGGCATGTTTAGTTCATTTCCTGCTGTTGAGTCCAGCTGCTTTCTCACTCGAGTTCACTTAGAAGTCGACCGAGACCAATTCTCTCAGATTCCCTGGGACCCGAGTGTGATTGCTGTGTTCTCACCTGCCTAAAGAACTGCACTGAGCAGCAATACACACCATTCAAACAGACTAAACACTTTATATATGAAAGCACCCAAGTATCACATACATGTATAAATATATAAATACAGTCAAATCAGATGAATGCAGGTTTATCATTCCTCAAAACTATGACAAGGAGGTCTCCACGAACCATCTCCAAGCATTATTTTCTTGCCACAGCTGCAGTTAATCCAAGTGCTACTCCTGCCACGAGTCCTATCCCCACAGTGCAAACAGTAGCAAGTGGCAGCTCACTCTTTTTACTGCTGAACATTTTGTTTCCATTCTTCTTTCTTACCTCCTCTATTTTATTCAGAAGCTCTGTGACCTGCAGCTGGTCCTGCTGCCTGTTCTGAAAAACATGGTACAGTCCATTACACTCCTCCACTAGCCTTTTCAATGCTGAGCAGCTATCCAGGAGCTCTTCTATGGAATCTGTCAGTAAATCTCCATAAGTAAACAGAACCATGGCGCAGTCTTGGGCTTCTTTTCCGATGCTCCTCTGAATCCACTCGAGCATTTTGCTTTCCTCGTCTGTGTATCTCACGCCCAGTTTGATCACTAGCAGGATTACGTGAAGCCCAGGAGCACAAAGCTCTAATCCTCTTTTAATTTCATTTTTAACTTCTTCTTCTGTCATAGATGTGTGGCAGTTTCCCGGAGTATCGACTACAATGATCGTCTTCCCTTCGGAGAAACCGCAGCCTCTTCGACTCTGCCTGGTGACGGATTTAAAAGAGCATGAGTCCTCAAACGCTCTGTGCTTCAGGATGGTGTTTCCTGTAGCACTCTTTCCCGAGCCGGTTTTACCCACCAGAACAATCCTCAATTCAGTATCTGCAAAAAAAAAAAAAAAAAGATACAGTATTGCTAATTACTCTCTTGGATGAATGCAAATTTTAATGTTGCAGTACATCAGTAGATTGAGTTTAGTACTCACCTTCCATTTTCACTTTAGTTGTTTAAAGTTTAAAGCAGTTCTTAGATGTAAGTCATACCTGTGGACACGGGAAGTAATTAATATTTTGCCTTCAATTCTAATCCCAAACGAGCTACGCTAACAGCAGAGGTGGACCAAGTGGCGCTTAAGTGCACCACATGCTAAGCTGACATGTCTTTGTGGAGCAGTAAGTCCAGCGCCACTGTCTGACAGTTTAATGTAACCATAACACGTCGTGCCGAAATATGTGCTTTGGCTGTAAATACACAAAATAGGTGTAATACTATTCAAGGCCAATATTAAATATATAAATATGTCCATGGCCCAGATAAGTGTTAATGCTCGGCTTTAACAACAAATGAAAACGAACTCTTTTTCTTGCGATGAGCTACTCATAAAACTTTGCATGGCAAGTTATAGACATCTTCACCAACAATTGCGAATTGTGTTCATCCATTTAGCATTAAGATGTTGCATAAAGCATGAAAACAAAAGGAATCAATCTGTCAAATTTCTTAGATTGAACAAGTTTCTTAACGTTAACGTCAACACTCAACTTCCATATCCGCTACTAGTTGTTCTGTATAATACAGTCATGAGATGTAAGTGGAGCTGTCTCCTGTTGGCAGTAAAAACGCGAAAATTTCATGCTGCTGAATCTGAAACTTCAAGAGAAAAAAAAAATCTCTCGTTCTCTACCCTCTGTCGCATGCAGGACACTTCTGCTTTATCCCAGGTTGGTTCTCAGTCACGAAAGCTCTCCAACACCAACAAAAGGAGAAAAGAACCTTAACAGTGAAGCTAGTTTTCTTATATTCGCGTGGTCTTCTCACTCTTGGCAGTGAATTCGGACCCCTGTTTCAGACTCTTCCCTCAAACAGCTCAGGAGATGTGTGTGGACGAGTTGAAGGTAACAGGAAGTTCAAGTGTGATTGTCATTGCGGTAATGAAAAAAAAAGTCCACACCTTCATGAGAGAAGTTCAGGCGTTCCCGATCAGCTGATTTCTTAGTAAGGTGAAGACAGATGATTTCGATTCCACCCACACCTTTGCATCATACGGAGGTTAAAATGGAAACTTATTCACCTCTCCGATTTGAAGTACCTGAGTTCTGACATTTATTCGCATGGACCAGGCACCTCTGCAGCTTTTTTTCCTTTTCATAAAGATAAAATTAAATAATGTAATAATCAAGAAGGTTAATGAATAATCATTCTTCTAAAAATCCAAAAATACATTTCAGCAATTCATATACTGGCGTGTGTGTGTGTTGTGTGTGTGTGTGTGTGTGTGTGTGTGTGTGTGTGTGTGTGTGTGTGTGTGTGTGTGTATTCTTTTCTGTCTGGGAGAAACAGAACTATTTTAAGGAATTACGATTATTAACATATGATTATGAACATGTGCTATATATACTGTATATATTTATGTACCTGCTATACACACAAGTTTTATTGAAATTATTGAAACTGATGCTAGATAGATAGATAGATAGATAGATAGATAGATAGATAGATAGACAGACACACCAAAAGATGAAAGTGATGAAAAAGGAAACTGCTGGTGAAATTTGTGTACGCTCATTTTATCATCAGATTTGGAAAAACAAAATTTGAATAAATAAATATCGAACACGACTGTGCTGCATGTGACATTACACAGTGTGTGTGTGTGTGTGTGTGTGTGTGTGTGTGTGTGTGTGTGTGTGTAAAATATAGTGCTTCTTAAATAGCTTCATAGTGCTTCATAACTGCTTATGCCAAAATAAGCACAGTAGTTAATAATGAAACAATAATTACTTAATTTCTCATATTTGTTTTGCAATTTTTTTTAGAAAAAGTATAAGAAGAGTTATAATAGAGCAGTGAGAGTGAATGGAAATAATAACCATAACTAGGGGTAGTGTAATATTTTTTTTTGTTGTTGTTGTTTTCTTTCAATCGACAGACAGCACACAAGAACTGAAAGGAGAAGTCATTAAGTCACTAAGTGATTCTACTGCGTAAGACTGCAGTCAGGCTGCATTCTGGTAAGACAGCACCCAAAAAAAAACACAAGATACTTCAGGGAAACAGGGTAGGAGTGCCTTCTAGCAGAAGCATGAAGACTATGAAAACACTGTAGATATTTGAACATAATACACCCAACACTTTCTGCTTTTTTTTTTTTTTTTTTACAGTTTTACTATACAGTAGATATTATTTATAGAGCACATGCAATGCCGCACACGGGCTTGGGCGTGACCTTCACGTTTCAATATTCGATGTTCCTTTTTTAAGTCATAGTTAAGATTTCTCAGTTGGCCGATGAAAGGGTGGATTTCAGTATTGAGATGTGGTCCGGGCTTTCTTGAGATTAATAAAAACAGAACCCCTCGTCTTTGCACTTTTACTACCGATTAGCTGTTTATACTTCTTTCCTTCTTTTTATATAGTTTCTTACAGTACAGTACAGTACAGGATTTCAAGGCGATTACATGAAGTATTCTTGGTACTCAAAGTATGTGATATTCTAGGATATCCTTACAACCTGACAGGAATTTCAGTGTGTAATTGAGTTAGACTTGACATAACTATACACACTACTTTGCACCTTGACCTGGGCCTAATTCTTAAGTATCAGTCAGAAAAGATTTTTTTGGCGAAACCACCATTCAGTATAAACATACAGACTCTCATTACTATTCACAGCCCAAACAATGGAAACACTCCACGCCTTGTTGATAACCACAGCCGTTTTCCAGTAAAAGCATTTTACTTTCACTTTTATTTTCACAGCCAGTAATTATCGGAAAACTAGTTTCAAGGTCCAGAGAACTATTAATTCACTTTGAGATTTTCTTTTTTTTTTTTTTTTTTTTTTTTTTTTAAGCTATTAGAGTGCTACTAAGCCCTGACCTGAAAACAACGCTGAAATCAGTCAAATTATGTAGACACATCGTTAATTTATTTATTCATTTATTCATTTGTTTGTTTGTTTGTTTGTTTGAACTAATTTAGATGTTGACTGGAGAAGCAGTCACACATCAAAGTCAGACAGTTAATGTCTAATTTTCATATTGTGCTAATCTGAAGTTTTTTTTGGGGTGGGGGGAGGGATATTAATTAATTACTAATTCATTATTAATTCATTATTAATTCATATAGAACCTGCTTTACACAATATAATGACTATAAAATTACAAGAAGGAGAAGGTGTACTGTACAGTCTACTGTGGACCACAAAGAAACTGCCAAGTGGTTTTTACAAATGGACAAAAAGATATACATTTAATAATATTAATAATATATCAATTTAAAAATATTGTAATTTTACAAGGACAAAAGAAAAATAATCTGCTATATGCAAGGTTAAATTGCCAGGACTACATTTTATCATCATCACTAATTTTAGCGACTTGCAGTAATGATGTAACAACCTGACATGAAGAACGAAACATTTCTGAATATGTGATAAGCATTTTTTTTAGTTTCTCATAATAACATAACCTCAGGCTGCAGTTAGTGCTAGGTGCTAGCTTCGCGAGGTTCTTGGATGAAACTGTCTATATCAGAAAGTTCTAACATATTTTGTATTTCATATTGATCGATATATGAGAACATTCATGAATGTAATGTGATGACAAATACAAAACAATACAGAATGAACTGAAGACAATTCTGATGTTTTTTTGGTGCGGTGACACATAAAACCCACTTTTATCCAAAGTAATTTATAAGTGAAACAAATTACACTCCACCAGAGAGCAGATCAGACGAGGGTTTAGTGTCCCCATAGTGTCTCTGTGGCAGTCCTGGGATTTGAACTCACAACTTTCTGGTCACTAACTCAGAACTGTAACCATGTCCACCTTTAAGCAGTTTAAGCAGTCGCTTAAATTGAAAATTTAAACGTGTCTGTCTTTGACCTCGACTTGCCTAGCATTTCTGAATCGTTTGCTATAAAAGCTGCAATTGTCAGGGAATGCAAGGCAGATTCAAGTGCGAGGAGAATATTCTTTAATAAACTGAAGAGAGAGTTACAGACAGATTACTGTGGGTGGAAAAACATGGTTGCGGTGGTGGTAGCATTCGGCTGCAACAGGGAATAAACAGTCCTATGATCCAGGCGAAACGACAGTAATCCACGGGAGTGCCGGGTCCCGGGAACCAGAGCAACCGCGGAAACTGCACAGAGCACAGACACGAAAACACAACAAACTGACAAAGACAGGAAAAACACTGAGGCTTAAATAGAGCGGTAAATGAGTGGCAGCTGAAACTAATGAACTAATTAGCGGTAGTACACAACATGGCCAGAAGAGGCCGGTGAACCCATGAACAGTACCCCTTCTCCTAGGAGCGCCTCTCGGCACTACCAGGAAAACCTACCCGTCGATTGTAATCATCGATAAGGGAGTGATCCAATATGTCCCTGGCTGGGACCCAACTTCTCTCCTCCGGACCATAACCTTCCCAGTCCACCAGATACTGGAATCCGTGTCCCCTCCATCTCAAGTCCAGAATGCGGTTAACCGAATGGCGGGGGGTGGAGGGAAACAGGGGCCGGCAGATTAATAGGAGAGTGAAAAACGGGATGGATTCTCCTGTACGCTGGAGGAAGTTTGAGGCGGACTGCCACTGGGCTAAGAATTTTAGTGACAATGAATGGGCCAATGAATTTAGGAGCCAACTTACTAGATACGGAGCGAAGCAGAATATCTTTACTAGAAAGCCACACTTTTTGACCGACAACATAGACGGGAGGCTTCGACCGGTGGCGATCAGCCTGAGCCTTAGTGCACGCACCCACCCGGAGAAGCGTCTGACGAGCAGTTCTCCAGGCAGCACTTCTGGACGAAAGCATGGGCAGAGGGGACTGCGACTTCGGATTCCAGACAAGGAAAAATAGGTGGCTGGTACCCTAAGCTACACTCAAATGGAGAGAGGCCCGTGGATGACACTGGCAATGAATTGTGTGCGTACTCCACCCAAGAGAGCTGTTGGCTCTAAGAGGACGGGTTCTGTGAAACCAAACATCGTAACACCCGCTCAAGATCCTGGTTGGCTCGCTCGGTCTGCCCGTTGCTCTGAGGATGGAAACCAGAAGAAAGACTAACACTCGCCCCCAGTAGCCGACAAAATTCTCTCCAAAATCTGTAAACAAACTGGGGACCCCTGTCAGAAACCACATCCATCGGGAGGCCATGAATGCAAAAAACGTGGTCAATGACAGTAACCGCCGTCTCCCTGGCAGAAGGTAATTTGGGCAGGGGAATAAAATGGGCCGCCTTCGAGAACCGGTCCACCATGGTCAAAACCACCGTGTTACCCTGGGACAGAGGTAGGGCGGAAACGAAATCTAGCACTATGTGGGACCAAGGTCTCGAAGGGACAGCGGTTGAAGGAGACCCTCTGGGGGACGATTGGAAGCCTTACAACTAGTACAGACCGAACAGGCCAAAACAAAATCCCGGATGTCACGAGCCATCAATGGCCACCAGAACCGTTGTTTGACCAAAAGCGACCAAAAGATGACAAGCGACCTTAGAACAGTGGCTCCAGCGGATGACGTCTGACCTTAAACCCTCCGGCACAAATAACCGACCCGGTGGGCACCTGGATGGGGGCATTACCCCATGTAAGGCCATGCGGACCTTAGACTCAATCTCCCAAGTGATAGTGGAGACAACAAGTCTCTCAGGTAAAATAAGATCGGGAGTGGTCTGCTGATCGTAACGATCAAAAACGCGGGACAAGGCATCGGGCTTGATGTTTTTAGATCCCGGACAGTACGAGATGGAAAAGATGAAGTGACCGAAAAAAAGAGCCCACCGAGCCTGCCTGGAGTTGAGACGTTTGGCCGTCCTGATGTATTCAAGGTTCTTATGATCCATCCAGAAGATAAAAGGCACCCCCGAGGCTTCCAACCAATGACGCCACTCCTCCAAGGCTAACTTACTTAGTTCAACAACTCTCTATTACCAATGTCATAATTCTGTTTGGCAAGGGACAAACAATGAGAAAAAAAGGCGCACGGATGCATCTTGCCATCCGCAGAGGAGCACGGGGAAAGAACCGCGCCAACCCCCACCTCCGAAGCATGGACCTCCACCACAAACTGATGTGAAGGGTTGGAGGCAATAAGAATAGGGGCAGAAACAAAGTGTCTCTTAAGGTTAGAAAATGCAGCGTGGGCTGCGCTAGACCACCTGAACGCAGTCTTGGTGGAGGTCAAGGCGGTCAGAAGGGCTGCTAGTTGGCTGAAGTTGCACAAAACGCCGGTAAAAATTGGCGAACCCCAGAAACCTCTGCAGGGCCTTGCGGGAGTCAGGGGTCAGCCAATCCACCACAGCCTTGATCTTGTCGGGATCCATGCGTACCCCCTCGGACGAAATGATGAACCCCAAAAACGGGACTGACTGTGCATGAAAAACGCATTTCTCCGCCTTGACAAAAAGGAGCACTCGCCTGCAACGGGGAATAAACAGTCCTATGATCCAGGCGAAACGACTGTAATCCACGGGAGTGCCGGGTACCAGGTACCGGGAACCAGCGCAACCGCGGAAACTGCACAGAGCACAGACACAGCAACACAACGAACTGACAAAGACAGGACAAACGCTGAGGCTTAAATAGAGCAGTAAATGAGTGGCAGCTGAAACTAATGAACTAATTAACGGTAGTACACAACACGGCCAGAAGAGGCCGGTGAACCCATGAACCGTGACAGCAATATTTTAAAAGTAAATGAGCCCAATTTATATTTAAGAACTTTTTCAGAAATATATCAGATTTATTCAGGTGTATATTGTGCTTTTTGTTGTATATGTATATGAGCTGAATATTACTTTGCACCTTGTTAGTACGTAGCGCTTTTGCTTTAAGAAATTAACCCTGATCACTTTTTGGTGGGCTTTTTATTGTGATCGGCTGCTTGTTCTATTGCTGCACATCAATCTTCATGATTTTTAAACATCTGAGGTACGACTCTTTAAAACATGACCAAGATCAATCATTATTCTACCACAGTGACTAAATCATACTGCAGCTATTCCTGTTGCTCTGCTTCAAACCTGTGCTTCCTAACAGTGTGGAATAAACACATACCACGAAGAACAGAATATTTATGGAAGTAATATAACGCCGTGTGTGTTTCTGTTATAGTACAATACAGAGTTACAGGGTGGTGTGATGAAGCAGGGTTAACACTCCAAATTTGATTATTTTCCTTCATAGTATGGAGCTGCCAGATTAATTTTAGCCCTGTTTTCCCAGTTGTATTTTTTGTGTTTCCCATTTAACCTACTTTTTAAACCTGTCTAGTTTTCCAATTATCCTAAAGTTTACTTCAATTTGATGTTTTTTTTTTATCCTCACTATGAGAACTGACACTAAGTCTCAGATTAAATCCACATTAAATCCACGAATGTAGCAAGTGAGTTTTGTTGCAATGTGCGGGCCTGAAAACAAACAGCACGCTAAGCCGTGCTTGTGATATCTGAGGTACTGTGGACGACCCACCTATAGCAGTGGGGGAAGGTCCAGCGTAAAGTGTATGACTCCGCCCCTCTAGGGCACACAGGAAGCATTCTGTAGCAAGGAGGATCAGCAGCACTTTCAGACCTATGTCGCACCAAGTATATGGCCAGCCATGTTGTCCTTCACTATCTGCTGCCTGTTCTTCTTAGACTGCTTCCCATATATCCTCAATTCCCAGCTTGTTCCCCCACATCTTCTGGATGCAGGTGGTCTCTGTGGCACCGACCCCTCAATTAAGATCACCTGAAGGGACCCAGGTTGAATAGTTTGTTGAAACCCATAATCATGTAGCTAATGTATGAGACATCTTTAATTCAGTGTCTGCTACATAATAAATAATGTGAACTGCAAATACACAATGGCTGACTGTCTTTATGGAGGGTCTTTGTCCAGCTTTGAAGGGTTTTTGTTGTTCTTTTCTTCAACTGAGAGAACTGGTGCATTACTGCCACATGTGGGTAGCTGGTCTGCCTGCGAGTGTGTGTGTGTGTGTGTGTGTGTGTGTGTGTGTGTGTGTGTGTGTGTGTGTGCGTACGCATGCTTACATACATGTGTGTGAGATGGTATAATTCAGCCAAGAGCTCTTCTCCTCCTACATCTAATGAACAAAGAGTCTGTTTTTGGGTAAAGCAAATGAAACACTCACACACACACACACACACACACTTCAGACCCACAGAAGCACATCTTCACCCTGCCATCACACACAAACAACACGAACGGCTTGACACACTGGTTTGGTAAGTGTTATTGTAAGATTACAGTTAATAAAAAACTGATTGATACTGTTACAGTCATAGGCTATAATATTGTATGTATAATATTGTATTTAAGTTTGTATTATTCGTACCTGTAGTCACAGTAATATTAGCTTCAGAGCGAAATTGTGAATCTGTTTAGAGTCTTATGGTATAGTGGAATTGTTTAGTAGCACAGATATTCAGCAAGCATTTGTGAAGGCCCGGCTACATAAAATCTGTAGCTTACAAACATCCAGATTCTCGACTAACATGACTGAAAAGCGATTTGTTTATGACTATAAAAAAGACAATTTCAAGTGGTCATGTTTTGTTTAGTAGTGGCGCTTCACATTTCCACTTTTGACTAGTGCCATGGACTCTGAGCAAATGAGACGTCTGTTTTGAATTTGATGACTTTGAATTTATCTTCAAATATTCAGTTTTCGTTGTTGCTGAATTTATAAACAAGTCATGCCGTGAGACCGCTTATCAGACCAAAGAAGGTAAATAAAATGAAAAATTTTAAAAAAAGAAAAGAAAAAAAATGTATTTTTGACCTGATGTCTTTAGCCATGTAGCTAGTTTTTGGTCTGATGTGCTGCCTTCAGCTAAATCATTTACATAACTGCATGTGATTGGATAAAGCGCTACAGAGCATCTGCGACAGAAGCATGTTTTTCGTTTAGTAAACTGGAGTCACTGAACTACAGCTGTTTTTGTTTTTTTTTTTTCAGAAGTTTAACATCTCTGCTACGATATTTTTTTCTGGAGTACTCAAGTCACTCTACTGAAATACTGATATCCACATTATAGTAAAAAAAAAACTTTTTACGGATGTTTGTAGCGTGAGAGGAGTAAACGTGTATCATGAATATAAATTTAAATTTATATATAAATTGAATTTAAAATGACTCTTTGCACTATATGAATGATTAAAATGGAATTCTGTTATTGTTTCTTAACAGTAATAGTATTTTCTGTGCTTTTCCCCCACAGTGCTGTTACTCCATCTTCTTTCCTTTCCATTTGTCCAGGTTTAGTGAACTCTAAAGAAATTCTTGCAACAGAAATGAAGACAAACTAAACTGACTTTCGGAGGGAAAATTAACGGCAATTTCAACTTTATTTAACAATCTTGATCACAATCTCATCACATAGCTTGTTGTTGTTAATCCGACAATGCCGACTACAGGTCTCCAGGTCCTTGGTTTTTTGGTTTCGATAGCAGGGTGGGTGGGCGGGACTTTGGTTTGCGCCGCCCCATTTTGGCGTGTATCAGCTTTCGTGGGAGATGAGCTTGTGGTATCTGAGGTGCTGTGGGAGGGGCTGTGGATGACCTGCCTGTCACAGTTGGGGAGGATCCAGTGTAAAGTCTATGACTCCGCCCTCGCTCTTTCAGGCTCCACCCAGTTTTGCCGCGTGATGGTCATTTTGTCTCTCCTCCTCGGATTATTGGCTCTACCGTTGGGTGTGGTCGGGATGAAGTGTACACACTGCCTCGAGGGTGCGCGTGATGCTAAGGCTCGCCTGGTGCGTACGGCTGGTGCCATCTTCATGGCGGCCGGCGTGGCTTTCTTTATGCCGGTTTTCTGGACCACCTTCGCTGTGATTCGGGACTTTTACGACCCGAACGTGGCACCACCACTCAAGCGTGAGCTAGGCCCTGCCCTGTACCTCGGAGGAGGCGTGGCCTTTATGATGCTGGTTGGAGGGGTCATGCTGTACCAAGGAGGCTCCGCCCCTAGTGGGGTTCCAACTAAGTCAACTTTTGGCAAAGGGGCGGGGCCAACCAAGGACAATCCTCACCCCACAGCTACGACAGAGGGGAAACAGGACAAGGCTTATGTGTGAGCAAGGAATCAGGATTGTCAAGTCAATAAAAATAATGCAAAAAAATGAACGAAATTGAAAATGGAGTTAAAACAAACAAGAGTAAACCTCTGGGCTTCAGACATGCTAATTAAAATCGGCAATAAAAATTTAAAAAATGCAAAAAATCATATGATTTCCTGGAGCACTGAATACAACCTGGTGATCTGGTTTTATTATGTTGATTATAATCTAATTATACTAATCTCATCTGTGTTAATAACTATGATGTCCGATTTTGAAAAGACTTACAAATTAAAGTGTGTTTTTGGTGCATATAGTAATTTTAAATTGAATGATTAAAGATAAATAATATGGAGCATTGTTAAAAATAAACGCAAACGACATTTTTTTCTTCATCATCCTATTTTATATTCCATACACGAAATTTTCATTAACGTTATTTATTGATGTAACTGCAATAATTGTCGCTGTTTGTTTTATATAGGTTGATTATTTCTTTATGATGTTGTTTTATTTCTGATGATTCCTTTTGTGTAAAAAAAATAAACGCTCTTCTTGATAAACACGGAGGGTTTAACACAATAAAATGAGGTCAGCGCCAAATCATTTTCAAGATTTTGTGCATGCAAAAAACTGTTTGTGGGCTGCTTGTGCATGCATGGCATGTGTGTGTGTGTGTGTGTGGCGGTTGTACGACAGCACACTGGACACAATGGCCATCTGTGTGTGCAGCTGTTTCTAAGAGCCTCTGATGTCATTATTATGGTGAAAATGTAAATTACGGAGCCTAAACTCCAACCCGTTGCATAATCATCACAGAAATACAGTCACATGGACCTTAACATTAAAACCTAAATGTGTCTTTATAGTTGTCATCACCTCCTTCAGTGGGAGTCATAATGAAATAAAATAAAATAAAATTCCGCTCTTATCCCAGCAGCATTTTTTAACCAGCAGTGGTTAGCAGGTTTGCCTCTCACCTCCAGGGTTGGGGGTTCAGTTCCCGCCTCCACCCTGTGTGGAGAGTTTGTTTGTTCTCCCCGTGCTTCAGGGGTTAACTCCGGGTAATCCAGTTTCCTCCCCCAGTCTAAAGACATGCATTGTAGGCTGACTGGCGTCTCTAAATTGTCCGTAGTGTGTGTGCGATTGTGTCCTGCGAGGGGTTGGAACCCTGTCCAGGGTGTCCCCTGCCTTGTGCCCTGAGTCCCCCGGGATTGGCTCCAGGCTCCCTGTGACCCCGTGTAGGATAAACTGTACAGAGAATGGATGGATGGATGGATGGAAATTTAAATCCCATTTCTAATCTGCAATACTCTGTGTGTCCACACGGTGTCAGCATTAATCAACTGAGCACTGATTCACTATAGTGTATCGGCTAATAGTTGTTTGGTGACTGAATCAATCCAGGTGTCTGTGTTTAGCCCTTCGTTTCTAGCTAATAAACACTCGTAATAAAGAGCCAGAAGTGTGACAATACGTGAACATAATCAAATCAGGTGGAAAAATCGAAATATGAAATTAAAATCAGATGCAATTCACGTGAAATGGAAGCTAATATTTTGAACAGTTTTATCGCCTTAAAAAACTAATTTTTTACAAAAAATTCACCTTAAAAATATCGCCTTAAAAAAACTAACTATGTCCCGAAGTTTTTTACTCCTCTTATACCACAGCAGTTTACCAATGATTACAATGTCATACTTTGTGTCATGTCATACTTTTTTTAATCCATTTATAGTTCATGTTGTGGAACGTCCTTGAAACAAGTCTCGTTCCTGTTCTTTTTAACAAAACACTTCTTGTCATGTTACTGCGAAACTGCAAAGCGTCCTGAAAATCCCAGAAAATGTAAAGTTACAGCTTTACCTGATTGTTACAAAGCGCTGACACTGGAGACTCCTTCCTGTGCAACCTACTACTGTCAGAGCTGCTGTTATAGAAAATTAATCAACACCTTCTGACCAATCAGAATTATTATAAGGGTGCTGTGGTATAAAAAAGATGTGTACTTCATGTCCTTACTGTGTGACAGTGTTCCTGTTCTTTATTGTCCCTCATGATTGAAAGTTCCTCGTACTGGATCATTAAAAGACATGAATTAGGACCTGAACGTTTTTGCCTTGAGTGTGTGTGTGTGTGTGTGTGCATTCCTCTATACTGTGTATATACATGGCCTTTGAGCCATCTTCTTCTTGGCAGAGCTCACTGCATTTCACGCCGGTCACTCTTTTTAAATCTTCACATGTTCTCGCGTGAGAGAAAAAAAACTAATAATAAACACACAAGGCTGACAATCATGTGCTTACATACAGGTCACAATGACAGGACACACACACGCACTCACACACACACACATATACACACACACGCACACATATACACACACATACACACACGCACACTCACACATATATACACACACACACACGCACATTATATATATATATATATATACAGTGAGGTCAATAAGTATTTGATCACCCTGTGATTTTGCAAGTTCTCCTACTTAGAAATCATGGAGGGGTCTAGAATTTTCAGCATAGGTGCATTTCCACTGTGAGAGACAGAATCTAAAAATAAAAATCCGGAAATCACATTGTATGATTTTTTTAACAATTTATTTGTGAATTACTGTGTCAAATAAGTATTTG
>CM041000.1:16055215-16075082 GCA_022985145.1 Pangasius djambal | reverse complement strand
CTCCAACCTTCACACACCGTGTAGGAACAGTTTGGGGAAACACCACTTATGGGGGTGTGACGGTCGGGGTGCACATACTTTTAGCCATAGTGTATCTGTGTGTGTATTTATTATAAGCAGAGGCTACCTTACAAATTGACAGTTTTATAAAATGTTCTGATAAAAGTGAAATATGAGTATAAATAAACCTCATTGTCTCTGTGTGTGTGTGTGTGTGTGTGTGTGTGTGTGTGTGTAGTTAGCGTGTTATGATCAGGCGAAGCAGCTCGTCTTGGCGACGGGATTCCTGGGAGACAACATCCTCACTCACTTCCTGTCCAGCTTCATCGCTGTGAGTGTCGAGGCCTCTGATTGGCCGATCATGGCCAGTATGAGGAAAGCTCATGTGTCACTGGACGGATTCAGTAAACAGTAAAAACAGTGAAAGGATGAAATTACAAGCAGTCGCACAGGACGAGGAGTGAAATTAGGAGAGTAGACGATTTTTTAAAATTAGGTTTTCATCTTGTTTTAATGAGAGAATATTAAATCTGCAGTTATGATCAAAATTGTCTTCAAATTTATTAAATTTATTTCAGCTCAATTTTTACTCAGACGTCCATTTTTAGTATTTTTTTTTTTTTCCCCTTTCTCTCGTCATAACACAGGAGCAAAACGAATAAAGATCTTTCACTTGAAGTGAATGAAGGACTAAACTGGCTTTATTTTCTCCTCTGTGATGAGAGGAGGACACGGAGGAAGCCGGCGAAGTGCTCCCTCTAGTGGCGAGGGCTTTGCAGGATGAAACACGTGTTAAGTTCGTGTTATGAATATGTCAGAGGAAATGGTTATTACACCATAAATTATAAAAACCAATCAGGTTTTATTGTACCATAAAGGGAAGAGGGCGGGGCTTGTAGGATCAGAGCTGTTAGTATTATTATTATTATTATTATTAGTCGAGTTGCCATTATGTCTGTCCAAGGTTCTCGTGCGATATCTCAGAATGGAGTGGTTGAGCGTTTGTAGGATTTATATGGCACGTCGTAAAACAGCAGATGAACTGATTAGATTTTGGGACTGACCGAAACAAGCTCAAGGTCACAACAAGGTCAGATGTCTGAAATAGGTTTTTCGTCAATAGTTTCCTTCCTGCTTGAAGTATGTTTCAAGGATATTTCACACACTAACAAGTTAGTAGCAAGAAAGACTGGACTTGTCCATGAGGGCATCGAGTTTGTACTGGTTTGTTTTTATTCCTGTGTCAGGGTTCGGGCATCTCACATCTCCATTGTGTGTTTTGTCTCTCTCTCTCTCTCTCCATCAGGGAGGATGTGCTACGTTTCTGTGTCAGCCGCTGGATGTAGTGAAGACACGATTGATGAATGCTAAAGGAGAGTACAGGGTGAGTCTCTGTGAAACAGAAACTTCCATATATATATATATACATGGACATCACCGGTTCATGGTTTGCGGTGGAAAAAGTGCTGCCATAAACGCCTGAATTTCAGTTGTGTCCATGTGTGAGAGCTGTGGCACTGATCAACAGAAACCTCTAGAGTTTCCACTATAATTGTGTGTGTGTGTGTGTGTGTGTGTGTGTGTGTGTGTGTAGGGAGTGCTGCACTGTCTGTCTGAGACTGCCAAACTGGGACCACTGGCCTTCTACAAGGTACACACACACACACACACACACACACACACACGCGTTACCTCTGCAAAGTGTGCTAGCTCTTGGTATCTTAATCTCTAGTGTTCCAATAAGGAATTCTCCGGAAGAGAGCTTGCAGTTTGGGACGGTGATCTTTTGTAACGTTTGTTATGCTATTACAGCTTAGCGAGTCGCTGGGCATTAGCCTGCTTGCTAATTGTCTAATTAGCCGTTCAGACACGGCTCAAGGGTCACTACACAAATATAACCTCTAGCTAGCTGTTAAATAAATTCTAATGTTTGCTATAAAGTGTTTTGTTTTTTTAAATTATTCATCTCGCTAACTCTCCAATCACATCGCAGGGTTTAGTTCCAGCAGGGATCCGATTGGTTCCTCACACGGTTCTGACCTTCCTGTTCCTGGAGCAGCTGAGGAAGTACTTCGGCATCAGGGTGGTCAGCTGAGCCCAAGCCGTGACCTTTGCCCTTTTGGCCACTCCCACTGCCACAGTGATGATCCTGGACTGAGCTGGAACTAGGACGTGCCCTCTAACGCGTGCGTGCGCGCGCGCGCACACACACACACACACACACACACACACACACACACACACACACACACACACACACCTTAAATAAAAGGGCATTATTTATATGCACAAAAATAGGAACAAACCCCCTGCTACAAACGAATACACACTCTTGTGTTCTGAAGCATGAAAAAACTGTGTGTGTGTGTGTGTGTGTGTGTGTGTGTGTGTGTGTAATCACTGTACATTTCCATCAGCCATCAGGGCGCGTCCCAAACCGCACTATGTCGACTACACAGTGCACTACATCACGCAGAAGCTAATGATTAGCATATGACATGTTTACATCCCCACACGCCGACGTGGTGTAGTAGTTGTGCCCTTTCTGTCTGCGTAAAAAAATTACTAGCCCATCTATTATGCTGCACAAAGTATTGGCACCCCCTGCACTGTCTTTTTCGATGGAAAGGGACCACCATTGAGCAGATGTTACACGGCTCGAAGACTCTGCACTGTTTCGTAAATTTGACTTGCTTTCTAACATCACTGAAACCTCTTGCTTTACCACGCTTAAAAAAAAAAAAAACAAAACAACAACAAAAGATTTGCTTTGGCTGGTATGAGGTTTAAGCGTAATCATTTTAAAAGAATTTTACAGGATTCAAACTCCTTCAAATCAAAAACACTTTATTTCATCTACCTTTACCTTTTAATTAACAGCTGTAGGAGCTTAAAAGCATCTTCGGAGCCTCACGTTGTTTTCCATTCGGTTGAATTGTTTTATTTTTGTCAGCCAAATTTTCCTCATGTTCAGATTGACCGTTTTTTTTTTAACTTTTTTTTTTAATAACATTTTTCATAGGCGGCACAAATAGTCATTTAACATTATAACGTTTTTATAGGCGCATTAGAGCTGTTGCATTGCTTATTGTCATCCGTTTCCTCCATGGCTGTAGAGGACAACTACGGCTGCGAGCGGACATAAATCTGTGTCGTGCGGTCCGCCGTTTCTTCAGTTCCCCACTAAATGGCTGCTTTGTTTGTATTTCATAAAGTAGAACCAAGTAAGTTTGTTAGAAAATATAGCTGGGGGTTCAGTAAAAATTTAAAAAACAATCCTGCTCAGCCCCGCAGTTGGGATTTTAAAAAAAAGAGTCTGCACAACCTGTACCCTACAGCTATTGATTTATTTTGTTTGTTTTGTTCAGTAACTATCCATATTATTCCAATTATCGTAAGCAGTGCTGAGCCTGATGCACTCACAGATCCTGCGATCGTCCCTTTATACTGATGGACGGGGTATATGGGGTGCCAATACTTTGCGCAGCGCAACAGATGGACTAGAGTCGGTAATTACAGACCTGCTGAAGATTGAGACTTTACGTTGCTGTTCTGTAATGAAACTCTACATGGTAATGAGGTGCTGAGTCAGAGCGAAGGCCAGTTTCATTCGATTGGCTCCGGGCCAGTAATGAAAACAAGTGAATTATTCATTCAAATTCATAACTGCAGCCAATTTCTTAAATCGCGTCTGTTTAATAATTTATTTCCACTGCCTCATATATCGAGTACTTGAGACAAAACACACCCTCATTGTCCTAGCGATACAGAAGAGCAGATTTACTCTAGCCGCACCTTTGAATGGGTTTGCTCGTGAGGGTTAATGAGAGCGTTAATTTGACGTGTGCGCTAATCCGTATCGCCTGTAAAGTCAGGACCAATCTGTACTGGAGAAGAGAGTTCACTTTAGTTTCTAAGGAGAATACTGCTGTTTATCGTATATATGCAAAAAAAAAAAAAACCAACCAATGTGATTTGTAATGAAACTTTTCCAGCCATGTCGGGTTTACAGCTGGAGTACTTAGCGCTGGAGTTTTATCTGATAAGATTGTAGATAATCTAGTGTATTAACCTAGTGTATTAAATGAGATTTATCATCTTAATTCTGTTAATATTAAGACTAAAGATGTATGGGAAATCTTATTTTTTAATTTGTTTCTTTAAAGGAATAGTTTATTGAAAAAGGAAAATGGATTTTCTTAAAATTCGTAAAGGAGGCACGTCTCAGACGAATGCCTAAAGCTCTCATTTGAGAATAAATGATTTTAAAGGAAATCTTCAGTGGAAGGAAACACTACCATCTTACCAACACTTGGCTACATAAGCTTGATATCTCCAGTGAAAAACCGAAGATAACAAACATGGCTGGTTGAGAGAACTTTGATGCTAATGTGTGGCCTGTGGAGGGCGCTGTGGTTGTGTATATGAGAGAGAGAGAGAGAGAGAGAGAGAGAGAGAGAGAAGGTCCAGACTGCTGGAGTTTCAGCTCTGTGTCGCTCTGTTTTGTCCAAAATGAATAAAGATTTTTGGGAATTAAAGATTAATATTTTCAGCCTGCTCTTCAGACTGCTCTGGTTATTTGTACACTTATACACACACAAAAGTCTGTTCATAGGATCAGAATCTGCATAGAGGAGTGTGTGGGTAGTGTTTTTTTTTTTTTTTTTCTCCCTTCAGTCTCTTCTTCAGGAGGTGAAATGCAGCTCAGTTAGGTTAAGGTCTGCTGATTGACTTGGCCAGTCTAAAACCTTCCACTTTTTGTCCCCTGATGAAGTCCTTTGTTGTGTTGGCAGTGTGTTTTGGATCGTTGTCTTGCTGCATGATGAAGTTCCTCCCAATTAGATTGGATGCATTTCTGTGTAAATTGGCAGACAGAATGTTTCTGTAGACTTCTGAATTCATTCTGCTGCTACCATCATCATGAGTTCCATCATCAATAAAGATTAGTGAAAACATTCCAGAAGCAGCCCTTCAAGCCCAATCCATGACACTACCTCCACCATGCTTGACCCATGAGCCCCAAGATCTGACAGGAAAACTTCACTGTATCAATAATTACACAACAGTTAAGGTTCTGGGTTACTGATCGGAAGGTCGGGGGTTCAAGCCCCAGCACTATCAAGCTGCTGCTGTTGGGCACTTGAGCAAGGCCCTTAACCACATCTGGTCCAGGGGCGCTCTATCATGGCTGACCCTGCGCTCTGACCCCAGCTTCCTAACCACCTGGGATATGCGAAAAACTGCATTTCATTGGCTCTGTACTTGTACTCTGCACAATGACAATAAAGTTGAACCTAATCTAATAACTTATTAGAACAAGATCATTCATATAAATTGGTGAATATGTACAAGAAGTGAAGTGAAGTGACGTGTGGCCAAGTACGGTGACCCATACTCGGAACTTGTGCTCTGCATTTAACCCATCCGAGTGTACACACACACACACACACACATATCGTGAACACACACCCGGAGCAGTGCGCAGTGCCGGGGAGCAGTTGGGGGTTCGGTGCCTTGCTCAAGGGTCTCACCTCAATCGTGGTATTGAGGGTGGAGGAGAGCGCTGGTCATTCACTCCCCCCACCTACAATCCCTGCAGGACCTGAGACTCGAACCCACGACCTTCAGGTTCACCTTCGGGTTACGAGTCCGACTCTCTAGCCATTGCACGAAGCAATAAGCATATTACTTTTAAGTACTTGTATTGCACAGATGCATCTAGATGCTGAGACAGATTATAAATTTCAGTTAAAGTAAATGAATTGATGATGACTTCAGGAGTTCTTTATATTTTTTTTTAAAAAATGACATACGAGTTTGATTTATTTTCTGTTATTCTTGACTAAAATGCCATGAGCAGAACCAAATGGGGACCTAATAACATTAGTCGTGAAATCTATAGCTACAGTCAGCAGGGGTGAGGATAGGAATCCTAAGGCCCCCTAAGAAAATATTACACTGAGCTTCTCAAAAAAAAAAACAAAAAAAAAACTCTTTCCAAGCACTATCACCCCATTCAGAGCATCTCTTCTCTTACAGAGCCCCTGACAAGTATTTCATCTGTGTGTCTTCATTTATAGCAACTAACACCACAAACCTGTCATTTAAACTGGAGTTTTCAGATGAAGTCCAGGAATATTGCAGCCATCAATAGAGCCTCAGGTAGCTGCAGGGTAGATCAGTTCTTTTTCATTTCAGACGATGGGTCTAATATCTTCGGACTTGGATGGTGGGTGGAGAAAAACAGAATTTATGAGTCATTCACATACCAATGATAAGAGAAACCGTGTGACCTGAAACCTTCAAGTGTGGAGATCAATTCTAAAGGACAAAAGTCAGCAAGAGTGGAAAACTCAGCCCTATTCGGACGGGATTAGTTTTGCATGGTGAGGTGGGATATTTTATGAAAGCCAGTTGACAGTTGCTTTAGTTAGACGTGTCACTTGAGCAGACTTGAAGATGCAAGGAACCAGATTGCAGACTAACAACATGTTTATCATAGTGGTCTCTTATGTTGGGAGGTGACTGGAGGTTGTCTTCCTCAGTGAGTCGTCTTCCTCAGTGAGTGGCTTCGAGGTTAATAAAGTCAGTCTTGAGTTGGTGTTTCTGCGTTTGCTCCAACATGGCTGAAGGATGACAGAAAGATCTTGACCCTCTGTTCAAAGCGCATCATCAGCAGGTGGAGAGGTATAGAAGAGGCAGTGGAGAACAACATGGCGAATCTAGAAATTAAAGAAAGGAGTCAAGCATCTCTGAGTTGGAACGAGTTGGATTCGTTCCACTTTTTCTCAGCACCCAGCACTGTTCTTTCTTTCAGAGGATGTCAAACAGTCAGGGGCTTGAAAGTTCTGGTGTAGTGGGCTTGAAGGTGAGGGAGCAGAGCAAGTGCAAGGATGTGCAGAACGGCAATATCAGCACTCAGTTCTGGAAAAAAAAAAACTGCCTAGTTGAAATAAAAGCACAGAGAAGAAGAGGTTTTCAGGTTTCTAATGAATGAACCATAGCAGGAGTGGGTGGAGGAGTAGTACTGAGAGAATAACGTGCAGAAATATTTGCTACACGAGTCCTTTGTGAGGATGATGTCAAGGATGTTGATTTTTTTTTTATTGGCTCTAATGAGTACTGACAGGTTATGTCAAAAGTTATGAAATGTTGAAGGACAGTAGACACGCGCTTCACCATAGCTTCACCATAGCTTCACCATGATAAAACTCATTTATCACTAATGCCAGTACATTTGGAGATGCTCCCATCTTACATATATTGTGAATTGTAACGGAGAAATTATTTGCAATAACTGCCTTTTTTTTTCATCCAGGTTGAAATGATCACTAGTGCAAATGTGATTCCCTGAAGCCGAGACTACACTTGTGTCTTGTTGCCAAGAACTAATATACCAAGGATACAACTTTATATATTGAGGCTACAAGTTAATATTTCAAGCCACTTGTATCCCTTGGCCACAAGCTAATATAACATGACCACAATATAGAGACTGTGTTATATTTCAAAGCCACTCGTTATATAGAAAGGCTACAACTTAATATTTTGAGGCCGCTCATAGATATCTTGTGTCCAGGAATTAATATACTGAGTCTACAACGTAATATTTTGAGGCCACAATTTAATATATCGAGGCTGCAACTTCATATTGCGAGGCAGCTCATATCTCACAGCGGAAAACGTGAATATACCGAGGCCAAAGTTGTGGCAACAAATTATTATACTGGGCAACTCGAGGCCAACGTTTAATATGTTGCGGGAACGTAATATATAATCTGAGGCCTCCAATTAATTATTTGGTGGGAATTGGCAAAAAGTTCAAGTGCAATATCATCAGTCATCTCCATACTTAGGTTCCTGTGGCCACGGTGGTCTACGTAAATGGATTTCTTAACGTTTAACTCGTTTTAAAATACATTAGCTGCCACAAATTAAGTATTTATCCTCTCCGAAATAGCGTTCGAGGAACCTTTGGCCCCAATATATTAATTTTAAAAGATAACCACCTTGTCAAGTCAGAGGCTGAGTACATTTGTGTATATTTAAATCCATGTCCTTGACTGCTTTGTCGTTCTCAGTCATAGAAGAGATTACAGCATCAGTTACACACCCACACCCATGCACTCTCTAATGTACAGATTCATCGATCATATGAGTCAGGGGATTAATGGATCGCTGCTTTGTTGCTGAGCTAATGGATGGGTTTTTCGGTGTGTTTACTTCTCAACAGCATGGGCAGTGCTTGCCACATCACATAAACCCCCCCTCCACACACACACACACACACACACAGTCTTTTGTCCTCAAAAGTCTCTCAGATTGCTTGTTTTATTCCTTACAGCATTAATTAGCCTCTCTGCATATGTAACTTATTTCTTGCAACACGTTTAAAGAGTTCTCAAGGCGTCTGTGGGCGTTGCTCTCCTTCATCACACAGAGCTCGACTGACGCTTGTTTCTGACACATAATCAGTTTCATTCCTCGGTTCAAGGTCTGTCCTGTCCAAGCTGTGATCACTCAAGAGTTGTCTCACACAGACAGCGTATTTTACATGGCTGAAACGTTCAGAGACTGCTGTGTCTTTTACTGATGTGTGCTCTTAACACTACAGAGAGAGCATATGGGGGATCATTAGGTGTAGGGGTGTTGGATGAGGGGGAAATTGTGTGTGTGTGTGTGTGTGTGTGTGTGTGTGTGTGTGTGTGTGTGTTTGTGTGTGTAATGAAATCCACTATGGAAGGGAGTGGAGATGGATAACTGTGATATTGGTGCACACACGGATATAAGTGAGGGGGAGGAGGAAGGAGAGAGAAAACATAAAAAAAAAAAAAGAAAAGTCTAAGAAAAGAGATGGTAAATCTTTCAGAGGGCCACAGGATTCTGCTAATACAAGCTAGAATACAGGTTTGCTGTGGAAAACACTTGGGCCCGGTCCAAAACCGATATTCTACAAATTGCTAACCAACTCTCTGCTAGGTTGCTGATCATTACGCACCAGTGCTGTTGAATTCTGGATTGTGATTGGTCAGGAGGTGTTGATTAACTTTCTATAACAGCAGCTCTGACAGGCAGTGAAGCTGCAAATCACAGGTTTATATTAATATTAACGCGCCCGTTCAAATACCTGATCTTTTCTATAGTAACAGCTCATTCACAGGGACTTGTACGGCAGACACTCCGCATAAACAGATTAGAAATTGTGTGTAATCATCGATATAGTGATGCTTCCTGTAAGGAGATGTTTATTTAACATTTATGGAAAGAGTCTCCAGTAAGTTTTCCTCCACATGAAAGTCTTCAGGACAGTGAAGTTTGTGCTCTCTGGTTCCTTCGTAATGTTTTTGTCTTATTAACGTCAAGAGAGAGAAGAGAGAGGCTTGTGAGGGAACGACTTGTTTCACAGATGTTCCCCAACATTAAATGCGACGGATAAGCAGATAAAAAGTATTGCTTAAGGACTTTCAGGTGTTGATTAATAAATTAAAATGTGTAAAAGATGGTAAATTGCTATAGTATGAGAAGCTCATTGTCCACTTGAGGGTGGTAACAGTGACATCACTGCACCCCAACATTGATTACTGTCCTATAACAACACGTGATATGCTATGTGATAGCCGTTAATTATAAACATGGGAAAGAAATATTTAATTGTCAGCATTTAAATTCAGAGGAGTAGGTGGTTACCTGTGCCACGTGCTCATCCACACATCTGTACTCACTCAAAAATTAATTATCAGCCCTGTGGGAAATATGTGAATCATTCTAATCCATCCCGCGTTGCCTGGCGGCTTTGAAGCATTACTGGAGTAATTTGCGTAATTAACGAGGTCCCGGTGCAATTAACAATCATCTGCCATTGAGATGAATCCATAATAAATGCCGAGACAGTGATTGAATCCGCAGTGTCGTGCTGCACCATCCTCCGAATGCGAAAATGATTTAAATGTTTCAGTTAACACCCTAAAGCAAAATTAGCCCCGAAAATCAGACAGCTTGCATCCTGTGCTGTGGAGGCGTAAGAAAACATCTGATGCTGCAAAGGGACGTGAAGGAATGTTTTTCCTTGTGAGGTTGACCTTTGACCTCTAAACTGCATTATATGTGCCCCCAGTGACAAATTATGTTTGCTGGCTTAAAAGAATGCTCTATTACTTTATGACCTCAAATGAAGTTCCTTACATGAAGGAATGCATCAGCATGACTGTAGACATCAAGGGACGTCACACTTACCCAGAATGCCTTGCAATCTGAGGCACTTTTCTTTGTTTTTTTTTTTTTTTTTTCCACAACAGGAAACATTTAGAAACAGCTTGAGCTGTGTAGCAAAAATCTAGCATTCCATCCATTTCTTCCAAAATGAGTTGGGTTACTTCGGCTCCTCCTGCGTATACAACGGTGAACGCGAATTTGTTCCTTTACTCTACTTGCTAATGTGCGTGCTAGCTAAATGCAGGCTAGCAACAGTGAAACCAAGCATCACTTGCTAACAATATAGCTAATACCTGATGATTTGCTAATCAACACAGATAAAACAACATAATCTACAGTTTAGCTAAAAATCTGAAGCCAAAACAAGAACATCGCATTGTACTGTAGCGTCCGCCGTACAAGTCCCTGTGAATGAGCTGTTACTATAGAAACGAGATTAGAATGAGCGCATTACTGTAAACCTGTGATTCTCAGCTCCGCGACTGTTAGTCAACACCTTCTGACCAATCAGAATCTAGATTTCGAGTGCGCTGTGGTGTAACTCGACAGTAGCATCGCGCTCAACTATGCATGTCTTTGAGAAACTCTGGAGATCAGATGGGGCTGAGTGCGTAAATCTCCACAGAAGTCACATCAGATAGGTTCTCACTGCAGAGGCTGTGTGTGTGCGGCGAGTTTGCGCTCGTGACACGTGGGATACACACTGTTGAGTCGCGAGCGGAACGTGATGGAGGCAAAACATTATTGGAACGCATCCAAGCCATGAAAGCATGGTGTAATCGAGCTGTGTGTCTGAGAAAAACATCTGCCGCTAAGATTGGATTTAACGAACGTTCTTTATTCAGACAGTTCATGTCTTCTTTTTTGCTCTTCTTGTACAGCTGTCTTAGGCAGCAGATGCACATGTTCATCTGTGTGTGTGTGTGTGTTTTTGTGTTTTAAATCTGGTTCTGGACAAACTACAAATAACATCTTCAATTTACTACACCCATGGAATTTAGATTTGCCCCATGAGGGTGCTCAGAGTAGGTGTGCTTTTAAGAGATTCAACTTGTTAAAAGTAAAATAAATCAAGCGTGACGTTTTATGGCTCAATAAAACACAAAGACAGAGACCTTTCCAAACCCGCTACGAACACGGAGAACGTTAAAAGCATTTATACTTTTAATTAGAGGTTGTTAAAGCGAAGGACTGCGGGACTTTCAAGCAGGTCATTAATTAATTTTGCGACTCACGCCATGCAGCTGGAAAAGCTTTTATGAATAATTTTGGTCTCTGAAAGTTTTTTTTTTTTTTTCTATTTGTGTGTCTATTTTTGCCCTGTGATTCATTTGACAAATTCAGTGATTCAAAATAAATAATGCAGAGTCCATTCCAAACATAGAGCTGAGGGGGCGAATGTTAAAAAAATAGATCAATAAAAGAAAAATTGAAATAGCACAATTTTCCCCTTGCTCTAAATGTAATCTATCAGCCAAGTTTTTAGTTTAGAATAGAGCGATAGGAGACTCTCTAACCCAATTTGTCTTTCCCGGCGAGAGTACAATTAGTTGCACTGCTAATCTGCCAAAATCCAACAAACAATTTTCACACTGATTAGTGCATTATTTAATTTCTTAGTAACTAGTTAAGCTCAGTAGCCATTCATATCTATTCCAGTTTCTCATCAGAGATAAAAGAAATGCTGGATAGGCCACACCCATAAGTGGCAATAGTAGCGGTCACTACACGCCCACAAGAGGCAAACTACAAGCAACACAAGCGACTTGTAGCTTGCTAGTGTGAAGGTAGGGTAAGTCCCACATCTGCTACTTGCTATAGCCTTGTAGCTCTAGTGGGAAAATAAATAAGCAAACCTCAGACACCAGAAATGCTGTAACCGTGTGACTACATTTTGAATTTTTCACCAATCAGTTCCTTTAAGGCAGCAGGTCCCAGCTCTGGTCCTGGAGGACCCTTGTGTTGTATATTGCTGTTTATCTACGTATACCCTTAATGAGCTAAGTAAAAGAGTGTTTCGGAGTTGATGTGCTTGCATTTGAGTAGGAAAAACACAAAAGATGTGCAGGGCATAGGGTATGCTAGGACCAAGGTTCAGAACAACCAAACAACAACAAACAGTGACTCTTGGGATTTAAACCCACTTGCCCAGTGAGATAGAGCTTCCCACACGAGCCTCAGCACTGTGCGTCATTTTCTTATCTTCTTATTTTTCAAGGTTATGGAATTATTTATTTTTTCTTCCTAAGGAAAGCCATACAGGACCAAGCTTTTTCAGATCCATAGATAATTGCAGCATAGCTCCTGAATTTCATGGCCAAATGGCAATGAATAGTCTTTAGAATTTGGGATATTTTAGTGCAGAAACAGGATGGCACTTTGTGTATGTGTGTCGATCTACCCAGGTTGTGCGATTCAGCCTGCCAGTTTTATCCGCTAACGACTTTTCAAATGTAAAATTCCCCAATGTTTTATGTGTTATGCTTTTGTAGTAGTTCAACCCATCACTGTCTTTGGCTTTAATTGCTCACTGACAACACCCATCAGAGTGTGTGTGTGTGTGTGTGTGTGTGTGTGTGTGTGTGTGTGTGTGTGTTAGCACAGCACATGGTGCATTGACAGGACATAGTTTTGTTGGAAAAGGGCTGCACGAGACTGCACTTTAATGTCAGACGTGCCAGAGTTTGTTTCCGCTCTTCAGTTTTCAGCCTGTAGTCATAAAACATGTTAACTTGAAAAGAACATGCACTTAACACTTTTAAATGAGCACAGCGAAGATGAACAACCTCGACTGTTTCATTTTCACCAAGCTCATTTAAAAGATGCAGAAAGAACTTTCAACTTTGCCTTACTCGGTACTGGGGTGTGACGGAATATATCTGTAGGATGGTATGTCATCATATGGAAATCTAAAAATAGTTATATGGTTAACATTAAGCTATGTATGTAATAAAGCACTCTGTTATTAGATTAGACTGAACCTTATTGTCATGTTTCCGAGTAAAGAGCCAATGAAATGCAGTTTTTCCAAATATCCCAGCTTGCTAGGAAGCTGTATCAACACCTTCCGACCAGTAAGAATCCAGATTACAGCAGTGCTACGGTGTAATTATCACTGAACTTTTTTCAAATTGCTTTTAAATAAAAGTCTGTTTTTTATGATATATTAGATACACTACATTGGTATAAGATTTTAGTGAATGCATTACCACTTTAGTGAATGTGTGTTAGGACTGTCCATGTGGGTCTCAGTTATGAATAATGTATTCTTAAACAATAAGTATTCACTGAGGAAGATTTGGGGTTTTTCTTTTCTTCTCACTTCAGCCTTTACAATGAATAAAATAAGGTAGAAATGAAACCGCGTTGAGAGCAAGAGAGGTGTAAATAAACACAAAAAAGGGTTTACAGAGAGACTAATGAAAGACAGAACAGGAAACGAAAAGACAAAACGAGACGGAAAGAAAGAAATCCATATTTGTGTATTAATGACATCAGCTTTCAGTGATGGGGAGTAATTAAGGGCTGAAAACATCATCTCTCTCTCTCTCTCTCTCTCTCTCTCTCTCTGTCTGTGCATTTTTTTCTATGTGTTAACATGGCAATAATTAACAGTTTAAAAATGCACTAGTGAATAGGACAAGGCAGGATGACAGCAAGTTACCATCAGTGCTACTGGGAGTGAACAGGAGAGTGTGTGTGTGTGTGTGTGTGTGTGTGTGTGTGTGTGTGTGTGAGAGAGAGAGAGAGAGAGAGAGAGACCAAATTATGTTTGTTTGAAGAACACTGCACTGAGTCTCAGGGGCATCAGTGTATGTAATAGCACATTTCTGTGTGGGTTTTCTGAAAAACTCCCCTGGGCCAACACACACACACACACACACACACACACACAGTCTGTATAATGAGTGTTAATGGTTCTAAAGCAATTTGAATATCAAACAGAAACAATAACAGCATATCAACAAGCAACAGCCCAATACAAACAAATAAAATACTATATATATATATATATATATATATATATATATATATATATATATATATATATATATATATATATACAATATATGCACTATTGCTTGGTTACTCACCGTCTCGCATGCTGTGAAATGTATAATAATTTACCAGTGATAGCCATCGTGTGTGTATGCTTAATCTGTCCTAAAATGATCTGTAGCTTCTGAGCATCTGTAAGCAGAAGAAAATTTGGCATTTTGCTTTATACTGTATTGATAGGTTTTTCTTTGGTTCTTACATTTTTTACAGTGAAGGAGAAACTACAGCTCTGTGCCAACCTTGTTGCTCTCACAGTGTGCAGTCTTTTCTCTTTTATGCCTGCCCATTTTATAGCTAACCTGCAGTCCAGGAATCTGCACCTGGTTTGTATTTTGGTGCAATTGTCCCTGTTGATGTTTTTGTTTGTTTGTTTGTTTTTTCGCTCTGTCTCTGGCTTTTTGTACAGTCGTTGCTCAGCCTTTGACTGTGCTCCTGTCCATGACTCAGTCTCCTGGCTCAGTCTCTGCTACTGGTCTTGGCACAGTCTCTCCTCTGAGGCTTGGCTCAGACTCTGCTAGAATCTTTGGCTCAAGCTATGTCCTGTGTAAGTCTCAGCCCCTATTTTGTATTTTGTGTCTGCTTTAGCTGCAGACCCTACGCCTGCCTACAGTTCCAACCACTGATGCATGTCACTGAGCCTTCTCAACCTCTGCCCTTGTTCTTTCCCCTCTTTCAGTCACAGGATCTATTACTTCCCCCATTTTAATCCCAGACACTAATTCTATTCCCACTCTCGGTTGGTGATATTGTCTCAGTCTTAACGACAAATCCTAATCCTGGGTCAGTCAGGATGCTAGTATCATTCGGTGATCTTGCACCAGTTTCAGTTGTTATTCTTGACCCACTATCAGCCGCTGATCTTCACCAGTATCAGTCACTGATCTGGCCTCAGTATGAGTCACTTACCTTGCACCAGTATCAGTCACTGATCTGGCCTCAGTATGAGTCACTTACCTTGCACCAGTATCAGTCACTGATCTGGCCTCAGTATGAGTCACTTACCTTGCACCAGTTTCAGTTACTGTTCTTGCCCACAGATCAGTTGCTGATCTTGCCACAGTATCAGTCACTGATCTTGCCCCTGCATTAGTTGCTAATCTTCCAGCAGTATCAGTTCCTGATCTTGCACCAGTAACAGTCACTGATTTTACTCCAGTATCATTCATTGAGCTTGTTCCAGTGTCAGTTGTTGATCTCACCCCAATATCAATCGCTGATCTTGCCCCAATATCAGTCGCTGATCTTGCCACAGTATTAGGTGCTGTTCTTGCCCCACTCTCAGTCACTGATCTTGCCCCTGTATTAGTTGCTGATCATCCACCAATATCATTCATTGATCCTGCCCCAGTATCAGTCACTGATATTGTAACAATCGCAGACACTGATCCTATCCCACGCTCAGTCACTGATTTTGCCCCTGTACTAATTGCTGGTTTTGCCCCAATATCGGTCACTGATTTTGCACCAGCATTAGTCACTGATTTTATCCCAATCTCAGTCACTGATCTTGTTCCATTACCAGTCACCAAACTTGTCCCAGTATCAGTTGCTGATTTTAATCCAGTGTCAGCTGATGATCTTTCCCCAATATAAGTAATTAGTCTTGCCCCAGTCCAAAGTCTGACCTGCTTGATCAAGATCAGCTTCAGGTCACTGATCTTTTTTCTGGCTCAGTTTCTGATCCAGCCCTAATCATGGGCTCGGGTCCAGATACAGCACCTTTTTTTTCTCATTGTCTCTGGTCCTGTCTCACCGTCAAGATGGTGCATTTCCACTGTGTGTACTACCCATTAGGCTGGTCCCCCTTCTGATTTCTGTGCATGAGCCTTTCAGGAGCCTGCAGAGTAAGTGGTGGGGCATGGCAACTTTTCCAAAGAGGCTTTGTGTTTACCACCCATTGCACTTCTTGGTTTTTTGACAGATCCCGCTTACTGTTTTTTTTCTGACTGCTGCTTACCCACATTTGTTTGTCTGTGTGCTTTAGGAGGTCTTGTGTGCAATTACAATCTCCCTGGTTTCCTAGTTCTCCAGTGTCATATTTTCCTGGATATTCTTTGACCCTAGCATGCCATTTGAATGCATGAATAAACTTAGATGACCGTGTTTGTCTGTGATCTGACATCCAGTCTGGATAATGCCATTAATTCTCTGAGAAGCTTAATTAAAAATATTGTGCACTCTCATCAAGCTGCTTCTGGTTCCCATGCAATACAGCTACTTTTTTTAGATGTTCGTGGGTTAATTAGTCTCAGAACTGACTGAAAAAGGTGAGTGGCTCAGGCCAGAGTTTTTGGGCTTTCAGTTCTTTCTTATATAAAATGCTTTGATTGCTAGATTTTAGATACATCCAGAATGGTGGCAATCTTTCCTGTATGTGTAGAATCAGTGGGAATCTAGATAATGTTGCCATTTTCTTTCAAACCTTTAGTACATTTCCAAACAAATCTACATACATGGATCTGTGAGGTGTTTGTTCCATTTACTATAGGTTTGCATTCTGAGTGGACACAAACTTCAAATGATGCTGTCCAGAATTTAGTTTTAATTGGGGTATTTTTGTGAAAAGTTCTTTAGAGTCAAAGGTTTATCATCACCTTGCCATCCCATCTGCTTGCCTCTGGAGGTAGAAGATAGACAGTGTATTTTACACACAAACACACACACACACACACACACACACAGCTTGGTTAATGTGAAGTCTGTTCCTCATTAGTTCATAATGCATACAGTGATAAGGAACCAGCAGGGTTAGTGAATGCACTGATGCCTATAATGGACGATTCACAGGGGTGTGTGTGTGTGTGTGTGTGTGTAAGGGAGATATTATTGTACAGTACATTCATAAACCCACACAGTGCACATGAGGTGGAAAAAGTACCCTAATGTGTGACATGCAAATATACACATTTACTCCTAATTACACCTTCCCCAGTGGTTAATCATATACGTTTATAATCAGAGCCGAGCCACTTTAGCCACATTAGCCACTTTAACACAGTTTTACCCAAAATATGTAATGAGAAGCAGTTTTCTTGTAATATATGTTTCACTAAAATACGCATTTGCACATAGTATTAAGATGAAAAACAGATGTACAAATATCCTACATTAATACTTAAAAATTAAAAGTGTAAATGTAGCCATGCACAACTCATTACATTTTTATGACGCTATGAATACTTTTTGACAATATTAATGTCTCTCATTTCAATGACTGAATGACAATATATTACTATATATTATATATTTACTTTTTATGTTGCTTGATCTTTTCCTATCTCACAGGATTTAAAGTTGAAAATTCAATGCAATATAAATAATGAGCAACAGTTAAAATGAACGAATAAATGAATGTAAGAATGAATGAATGAAACAGGGAGTCCCCTTACCACCCCAGAGCTCTATTCAGGTCCTTGTGTGTGTGTGTGTGTGTGTGTGTGTGTGTGTGTGTGTGTGTGTGTGTGGGGAAATTTGAAACTGTACATGTAATGTTTTGTAATAGTAATGTAATGTAATGTAAACTAGTAGCGCTGCAGTGTCTAGGTCCCTCTCTCTCTCTCTCTCTCTCTCTCTTTCTTTCTTTCTTTCTTTCTCTCTCTCCTGCGCCTGCCGCAACTTATTTGAAATTTCACTCATGCTGTGTGTCCACCCCAGAGTGGAGGAGTGTGAGTGCGGCTGGTGTAATGTTTGTGTACAACACGGCATGGTCAGTGATGTGTAAAATGATGAGGATACGAATGACAGAACTTTTGTGTGTGTGTGTGTGTGTGTGTGTGTGTGTTTGTAGATGGGTGAGAGAAGCAATGAGAAAAAGACAAAAACAGAGATAAAGAGAGATGTATAGAGAGGAAAGACTGAAAGAGAGAGGCACACACAAACAGAGAAAGAGTCAGTGAGAGTGATGTATAGAAAGGAGCGAGAAGCAAAATAAAGATGAGGGTCAGATATATACCGAGAGAAATGGTCAGAGAGAGGAGATAGAGAGAGAGAGAGAGAGACAGGAAAGAATGAGTAAGACCAAAAGAGGGTAAGGTATGCAGAAAGAGAGATGAAGAAGGACAGAAATAATGAGCAACGCCCAGAGAGAGAGACAGACAGACAGACAGACAGAGAGACAGGGACTCTTCATGTGTAAGAAGTCACAAACCCTCTTCCTTCCTCCCTTTCCTACACACACACACACACACACACACACACACACACACAAGGAGAAAGGTCATTAAGACTTTGCAGCATGTTTAAGTGAAATGGCAAAAAGCAATGAATGTGTCACTGTGTTGTGTTAATATGTTGAAGGTCATTGTCAGGGTCAGAATCAGTCATATTTTGAAACAAAGGGTCTTGTATATGGAGACTGTACACAACCATTAGGTATGGGGGTCTGTGTGTGTGTGTGTGTGTGTGTGTGTGTGTGTGTGTGTGTGTGTGCGACAGGGAGAGAAAAAATGTTGACCTTACTGGTACATGCGAGTGGAAACACTATATTTCTAACAAAAAGTGAAGCTTTTATTTAAAAAATGCATTTAAAAAATAGATAAAGGTAGATATTGATATTTCTGGTTACTGCCATTATTTTGTTATTAAATAGTTACAGTAAAGCACAGGTCACTGGAAATACGAGAGGTGTGTGTGTGCGTGCGTGTGTGTGTGTGTGTGTGTGTGTGTGTGTGTGTGTGTGTTGGGTATATTTGCACGGATGGTTTCTCTTTTATTTTCATGACAGACAGCAGAAACATGACAAACAGGTCCAACTTCACTCCAGATTGACAAAAAAACAGTTAGTGAATGAGTGGTGGCCCGACACACACCTCACACACACACACACACACCTCACACACACACACACACACACACGCCTCACACATCTGGCCCACATACCACGACGGGTGATGACCTCATCTGAGTCTGGCTGCCAGTCACACATGCGCAACTCGCTCTGGTCCACTTTATAGGCTTTCTTTAATAACTGTTCAATTCAATTGAAAGTAATATCGAATACTGAGGACTGTTACAGAAGGACTGGAGCAGTACATCGTATATAAATACACGTGTGTGTCAACGTGAGTGTGAGGACAGGTGTTTCCCGGAAGCTGTAACAGTTCTCAAATCTGATTGGTCAGAAGACGTTGATTCATGTTCTATCACAGCAGCTCTGGGGGTATAGAAATAAACCTGAACTGATGCTGCTGGCCGTGTTTCCTACAGCAAAGCTAGCTACACCACATGGATAAAAGTATGTGCACCCCTGACCATCACACCCATATGTGGTTCTTCCCCAAACTGTTGCCACAAAGTTTAAAGCACACAGCTGTATAGAACGTCTCTGTGTGCTGTAGCTTTACAGTTTCCTTCACTGGAACTAAGAGGCCCCAAACCTGTTCCAGCATGACGATGCCGCTGTGCACAAAGCGAGCTCCATGAAGACATGGTGTGTGAAGGTTGGAGTGGAAGAACTCGAGTGTCCTGCACAGAGCCCTGACCTCAACCCCACTGAACACCTTTGGGATGAACTGGAACACCGACTGCACCCCAGACCTCCTCGACATCCCAACATCAGCGCCTGACCTCACTAATGCTCTTGTAGCTGAATGAACAC
>CM041000.1:16040077-16055115 GCA_022985145.1 Pangasius djambal | reverse complement strand
GCGGAAGAGTGGAGCTCATTATAACAGCAAAGGGGGAATAAATCTGGAATGAGACGTTCAACAAGCACATATGAGTGTGATGGTCAGGGGGGCACATACTTTTGGCCACAGGGTGTAGTTGGAAAATGAGGAAGAAGCAAATATCAGGGCACAGAGTGGTGGACGTGGTTCTGTCTCTCTTCTTTATTCTTTCTCTCTCAGTGTCTGTCTCTATCTGTCTCTTTCATCTTTATTCTGTCTCTTTCTCTCTCTGCACATGACCTGCTGAACCTGTCGATGTTGTGCTCTCTCTCTCTCTCTCTCTCTCTCTCTCTCTCTCTCGCTGTCTCTCTCGTGACGTCACCACCAAGGGGCGGGGCTTAGCGAAAGAGTTGCACTGGCGTTGGTGTCCTGGCCCGCTTCACTTTTCTGCGGCGCGCGCTGCGTACCCAAAAGCGCACGAGCCGAGCTGAAAACAAACTCAATCCCAGTGAGAGAAAGTAACAACTTCCAGCGTTTAACTTTATGACTTTATGATTATTGTTTTGAAACTTTTTGGAGGATTTTTTTTTTTTTTTTTTTTTTTGTATGTTGGATTACGAACGCCGGGGTTTCTGTCTCTGGCGCGCGCGCGGAGGAGGACGATGAGCGATCGCGCGCGGCGGGTAGAGGAGACGCAGTGGCTCCGAGGTACAGGGGTAAGTGTGTGTGTGTGTGTGTGTGTGTGTGAGGTGTGTTGGTCTCGAGCCCTGGTCAGTTAATGACTCACACATTTGCCTGTAGTTGAACATGCAGCTTAATGAACTCTGAGTGCACTGAGCTGCTGTAGTGTTTCTGTAAGTGCATCAGTACACAAGAGGACTTCATTCACACTGTAACACCACCACCACCACCACCATCACCACCAGCAACAGTGATGTTCCTTCATTTCTCCCTCTCAGTGAGACAGTGTGACATCTGCACCCGGTGCGGTTTCTCCAGCTCAGTGTTTTTAAAAGCTCAGACTTTACCTGTCACACAGAATCATGTGCATATGAGTTTATCAGAGATGCCACAAGACCATCATTCTGACTCTGATGTTAACACCTAAACCATACTGTGGTGAACAAGCTGTGACCCTGACCACACGGCGGGGTGGCGTGATGAAGCGCAGTCACCGTTACCACCCAGAAGTCACTTCTTTTCCAATCATTTTGGAAATCCGGTTACATTCTTTCTTTCTTTATTTATTTACGATCGACAGAATGTACATTTGAATCCATTTATACTTACATGCAGTGCTGTGGAGCGTCTGCGAAACGAGATTTCCTGATGTTATAGCAGCTAGAAACAGTCTTTCCCTCACTAGCTTGTCTTTTTTTCACTCTCCTGAAGTTAATAAGACAAAAAAAAAAAAAAAAAAAATGAACACGTAGCTTTTCATGTTACTGAGAAACCGCAGAGCGTCCTGAAGATGACGGGAAAAGTTACCCCTTACGGGAGACTACGCCATATCAATGATTACACACGTTTTTAATCTGTTTATGTGGCGTTTTGTATGTTACTATACAAAACGATAACGTATTAAAACTCCTTCGGCACCTTCTGACCAATCGGAAGCTGGAATTCAGCGGCGCCGCGGTGTAATAATGGTAGCTAGGGAACTCGGCGCTAATTTAAGAAGGAAGAATAAACAGCCAGTTTATTTTAAACGAGGCATTTTTGCGCTGCACAGTGGCTGATACAGCTCCTCGTTTTTTTTCTCGTAACACCAAGCTCTCCCAAAAAAAAAAAAAAAAGCAGTGTGGAAAGTTGGCGATTCTTCTAAATACTTGTACTCACAGCAGCTAATCTGAATCATAAAAACACACGCGGCTCAGTGTGACTCCAGGCAAATGATTTACCTCATGGTTTCACGGCTTCATTCATTTACAAACGGTTTCTGCTCAAGAGGAAAAGCTTACAAAAGAAAAATCCCCTGATTTCAAAGGACGTTCTCGTCGTCTCCCTTCATTGGTCATGCTGTTAGCTAGTTAATTCACTGGTGTATGCTAACGTTACAGTAGGCCTGTGGTCTACTGCTGACTAACTGTATGCAGTATAAAACTCACTGCTCTGCTTTATGAGTAAATTAATGAACATTAATGAATTCGGAGGTTTCCTGTATGAATATTTAATCAATATCTAAATGATATTTAGAGGAAAAATAATTCAAGATGTGTTTTATTGACACTCTATTACTGATATAATATATAGTAATAATAAAGCCTAAAATATAATAAATAATAAGCCTAAAAATGATGTACAGAACCTATAATTTTACTCTACAAGTGTTAAATGCTGCAGACCTTTTGCCAGATTGGGTAAAATCCCCCAGAATTGAGCCGTTATTAATCTCATTGATCTGAAGGAAATGGTCCTTAGATTGTAGTGCAGCGATCTGATCATTTACTCGTACAGAGTTAACATCTGATGATACTCTGATAATTTACAGATGACACGAAGTGATAGCGATCTGGACGCGTTTCATAATTAATAATCAGCGCAAAGCAGAGTGTAAACTGTGCTCAGTGAAAATACCATGAGGAGGGACGAGAGCATCTTCGACCACAATACGAGTGATAACCTTTCTTTAATATGAAACTCTACATGAGGAGGCCATCGTTAGCAGCGAACACTGACGAGGTGAGAAAAATACAGACCCTAGGTGAGGGAAAATAACAGCTCTTAGCCGGTATGTCGTTCCTGAAGCTCCGTAGCTATCGGTCATTAGCATTAGCATCGAGGGATTCTGATGCAGTGAATACAAGCCACGCTTCTTCACTGCAACCCTACTCCACCCAAGCTATCTAACCTAGCTAGCTAATACAGTTCATTCACAATAAACCTGCTAACATTATAAAGTCTAGTAGCTTAAAAGCATGAGCACACACACGCGTGTTCTTTCCATGGATGCTGTTTAAATGGAGGAAACGTAAACAGCGCTAAATAAATAAATATGTTCCCTAATAAATAAGCCCCTGATTGATTAACACTAATCTCACTGCAGTATCATTAACAGTATCGCTAAGTACCAAAAAAAAAGCACGTTCTCCTTCTCGGTCTGAGATGTTTGTGTTTCTGTGTGTGTGTGTGTGTGTGTGTGTGTGTGTGTGTGTGTGTGTGTGTGTGTGTGTGTGTGTGTGTCCAATGTATCGACCCTCAAAAGTTCAAACTCAACAGTGAACTGCAGCTATCGTGTTTGGAAGTCACTAAAAGCCACTGAGTTGTTTATCTGTGTGTGTGTGTGTGTGTGTGTGTGTGTGTGTGTGTGTGTGTGTGTGTGTGTGTGTGTGTGTGTGTGTGTGTGTGTGCACACTTATGATGTTGATGCACCCCCAGGCATTGTGTAATGATTTTTTGTGTGTGTGTGTGTGTGTGTTATCAGGGACCACCGTGTGTGTCCCATTACTGAATTCCAGTATGCTGCCAAAAAACAAGAGTAATTTATTAAACCCCCTACACACTCACACTCACACACACACACACACACACACAGAAACAGAGAGAGGGGGAGAGAGAGGGAGAGAGAAAGAGAGAGAAAGAGAGAGAGGGAGAGAGAGAGTGGGGTTGTTGGGGGGTGTGTGTGTTTACCTGTTGACATTGAGAGTCACTGCAGGAGAAAGTATTGAAATATGCTTCAGTGTGTTTGTGTGTGTGTGTGTGTGTGTGTGTGCGCGTGTGTGTGTGATAATCATCGATCATTAACAACGATTATTCAACATCTCACTGACTCAGTGCACCTCATGTGACCCTCCAGTCACTCGACCCTAACAGCGGGTCACATGGTCTTCACGCTGTTCTCTGATTGGCTCGTGCTGTCTGCTGGCTTGCAGTAGGTCATGTGCACGGTGACAGTGCTTGATTGGCAGTGTGTCTGCACTTCCTGGAACTCGGGAGTTAATAAGAAAAAATGCAGCTTGTCATGTTACAGAGGAACTCCTCCGTCCTGAAGATGACTTTAAAATGTTTAAATTACAGCTGTGACTGTTACAAAGCACTGACACTGGAGACTCCTTCCATAAAGTTTGAAAAAGAGTGAAAAAGTTCAATACAGACTGACCTAAACCACTCCAGCCGCAACTCTCTAACCTAATGTCTTTCTCTGTTTCTCTCTCTCTCTCTCTCTCTCTCTCTCTCTCTCTTTTTAAGGAAATAATTCATGGAGATCTCACAGGACTCTCACTTCGGAGAATTTAACTCAATACTCTTTCAGATTCAGACATGAGCATGCATCGATTTCTTGCTTCCTTTTGACAATGAGTTTGGATCAGTGACTCGCTGAATTACCTTCTTCTTTGTGCTTAGAGGATTTCATTCAGCTCCAAAAAACTCCCTTTTTTTTTTTTTCCCCCTTTTGAACTCCTGCTGAATCTCCTCTGTTTGTATTGCTCTCCTTTTTTTTTTATGGCATTGGTTATTCGTCTTCGTCAGAGTTGACCCATCTTGTCGTTATTATGTATGTAGGAAAGGTTATGGCATTGATGTGCGATGAGGTTAGCGCTAAAGAGATAATTACCGAGAGCTCTCCACCTTCAGGAGTACAAGACGAATGTGGAATTCTGTGCAGCCGAAAGCCCATTGATCACATTTGTAACTGCTAATGTTATCGCCTCTTGACCTACTTGACACAGCTTGTGTCCTGTTGCCATGGCAGTGATCACCATGACAATCTATACTTTGTGTACGTTTTCCAAGCTCGTCAGTGTCCAGCCTACACACGTGCGTGCGCTGTGCTACCTTAATTAGCGGAGCAGATGGACGTGTGTATAAATATGTACAGCGGATATAAAAAGGGTCTACACACCCCTGTACGAAATTCAAGTGAAAAATAAATATAATTTTTTTTATTTTTAAGAAAAAACGTACAATAACCGGTTGCATAAGTGTACACACCCTTTAACTGATACTTTGTTAAAGCGCTATTTACTTGCAATACAGCGCTCAGTGTTTTGGGGGTAAGAGTCTACAGTACCAACTTGGCGCATCATGATTTGGCAATTTTATTCCACTCTTCTGAAGCAGAAGTGCTCCAGATCTATCAGATTGTGAGGAATCTCCTGTGGACAAATCGTTCCACAGGTCTTTCATAGGTTTTAGATCTGGGCTTCAACTGGGCCACTCCAAAACACTGATCTTCCTCTTCTGAAACTGTTCCTTTGTTGACCATGATTCCCTTCACCTTGACTACGGCCCCAGTCCCAGCTGAGGAGAAGCTTGTGCTGCCACCACCATGCTTCATCATTCATGGGTATGGTGGTGTTTGGGTGATAAGCTGTTTTGTTTTTTCACCAAACATATCTTTCATAATTATGCCCAAAACTTTCTACATTGGTCCCATCAGACTGTAGCACATTTCGCCACATGATTTGGTTTACAAAAACAGTTGATCTTTATCTGGGGGTTTTCCAGAACCACTTAAAAACAGTCACGTACCCCATTAAAGAGGGTGTGCACACTTATGCAACCAGGCTATTGCTAGGTTTTCTTTTTCTTTTTTTTTTTTTTCCCTGTTTCTTTTTCCCTAGAATGTTGTTGGTTGGTGTATCACATTAAAGGTGGAACAAGATCTGACATGTTTTATTTCAGTTTCTTTTATACATCACATAGACTTATTTTTAATATCTGCTGTATACAGAGTGTGCTTGTGTACCAAATTTCGTTTTGTGTGTGTGTGTGTGTTTGTAAGAGGTGAAGAAGAAGAGAACTTTAAAATGATTTAATAGCACCACATCTGTATCTTCAACCAATCAGTGATTTATTTTTTTAGTCTATCTGTCTTTTCTTTCTTTTTTCCATCTCTCTTCGTTTCTTATTTAAATATATGGCCAGAACAGTGATACAGTGTTGTCCGTACTCCATGATCAGCAAACTTAGCTGATTAGCCATGGCATATGATGTTCAGGGTTTATAAGGTTTTCGTATGTAAGGTGTAAAATATTTAGGCGGTTTGGGCACCTCACCAGGACGCCCCCTTGTGGCTTCCCACTAGAACTGTATCAGACCCAGACCACTGGACGGAGAGCCTGGGGCAGACCCAGGAACCGCTGGAGAGATTATATCTCAGTTGGGAACATCTGGGGATCTCAGAGGAGCAGCTGGATGCTGTGGCTGGAGATAGGGGAGTCTGGATTGACGTTATCAGCCTGTTGTCATTGCAACCCCCACCAGGAAGGAAAATGAATAATATATATATATATTCTTCAACTCCTCTGCACTTTTTTTTTTAAATTCAGTGGTCATCCATGTCATTACTTTACACACACACACAAAGTTCATGGCTTGGACCAATCTGACCTTGACATAAACTATTCTAGATATACTGCACTGCACCCCTGTACCCTATCCGTCAGTATAAAAGGGTTTATATTAATAAGCCAACAGCCAATCAGAATCTGACCTTGATGAGTTTTAGAGGACGTTTAACACACTGTGCACGGAAAAAGATTCGCTTTAGCCTCTAACCTGGGTGAGTATATACGGTATGTACACTGATTTAGTAACGACTAAACTAGCGACTCAGTGCATGAAGAAACAGTCATGTAAATATACAACATTACAATTACATCAATTAGTATATTAATGAAGAACGACAGAGTCATTTCAAAATAAAGTATAATTCTATATTAGTTTTCGATAACAGGTTAAATAAAGCAAAACGTGGTAGTAGAATGTTTTTGTCCCCAGCTGTAAATCCTGTGCTTGAGTGTGTTTAAGGCTAACAGACATGAACTCACTGGAGGTGAGGTGCTCCCTCTAAATTCCTCACATAACTCAGTTACTGTAATGACATTTTAGAGAAAAAAGTATTTTTGATATAAGGCATTAAGGGGTAATTTTATTGAAAATAAATGTGTTAGTGTTGTCGGAGTGCATTCTTCTCTGTACACGCACTCTTTCCTGAGGCGATCGGAGATTCTCTCTCTTTCTCTCTCTCTCTCTCTCTCTCTCTCTCTCTCTCTCCCATTCGTCACATCCAATACTGACTCACGTACATTACTGTTAGAGTAGCGTAACCATAAAACACAGCAATGTGGCAATTATGTAAGAGCAAATTAAATTAGTTCACACGTTTCATGATTCATCACCCTTGAGAACGGACCCAAGAGAAAACAACTAAACGATCATCAGTTTAGAGGTGGGGTTGTGTGTATGTGTGGGTGTGTGTGGGTGTGTGTGTGTGTGTGTGTGTGTGTGTGTGTTTGTCTGTGTACACGTGTACGTGCGCATCAATGTAGATGAGGGCTTTATATCCAGTTATTTAAAACACAATTTAAAACTAACGACTGTCAGCTACAACTAGTGCACATGTGAGGTAAAAGTAGTGACTGTGAGGAAAAACTTGTAACTTTGAGGTAACAGGAATGACTGTGAGCTACAACTTCTGAATTGCTAAAGGTAAAACTAGTGACTGTGAGCTACAACTGGTGAATGTCTGAGGTAAAAGTAGTCACTGAGGAAAAGAACTTGTAACTATGAGGTAAAAGGAGTGACTGTGAGCTACAACCAGTGAATGTGTGAGGCAAAACTAGCATCTCTGAGGTAAAATTAGTGATTGTGAGGTAAAATTAGAGTTTCTTTGTGATTTTTAAGGAGTGATTGTGTGAAGTAAAACTAGTGACTGTGAAATCAAACTAGAGACTGTGAGTTAAAACTACTGAATGTGTGAGGTAATACTAGTGACTCTGAGGTAAACCTAGTGACTGTGAGCTACAACAGGCGAATGTCTGAGGTAAAAGTAGTCACTGAGGAAAAAAACTTGTAACTATGCGGTAAAAGGAGTGACTATGAGCTACATCTGGTGAATGTGTGAGGTAAAACTAGTGACTGTGAGCTACAACTGGTGAATGTGTGAGGTAAAACTAGTGACTGTGAGGAAAAACTTTTAACTTTGAGGTAAAAGGAATGACTGTGAGCTGCAACTAGTGAATTGCTAAAGGTAAAACTAGTGACCTTGAGCTACAACAGGCGAATGTGTGAGGTAGAATTATTGAGTCTAAGATACTAGTCCATGTCTAAAACAAAGTGAGTGTCACAAAGTGACAGCTAAAACAAGTGAATGTGAAATAAAACTAGTAACTGAGGTAAAAATTGTGTCTGTGAGCTACAATTAGTGAATGTGTGAAGTAAAACTAGCAACTCTGAGGTACAACTAATGACTGTGAGGTAAAATCTGTGATTCTGAGATATAGCTAGTGACTGTGAGGTAAAACTGCTGGCTGTGAGAAGTGAAATTAGGTGAATGTGAAACTTCACTAAACTACTTGATGTGAATTAAAATAGAGTGCGATGTAAAACCAGTAAATTGGTGATGTATGGTAAAATAGCATGTGTGGAAAAAGTTAAATTGGTTTTTAAAAAAAAAGGTAAAAATTGTAAAAGTGCGAAGTAAAACGAATGAATATGTGAGGTAAAAAAAACAATTGCAGAAGCGTGAGAGAGGATTTTGGTAAAAGTATGAATAATGAGATAAGCAGGGGGTTTACACACACAGGCCACATGAAGAACACAGCAAGGTTTGCAGACAGATCTGTGTGTGTTTGTGTGTGTGTGTGTGAGGGGGGAAAAAAAAGAAAATATAAGTCTGTAAGGTGTGAAAGCTCAAATTTCTGTGATCCCTTTTAAAGCACACACTCCAACATATTCACACTGTGTGTGTGTGTGTGTGTATTCTCCTGCAGCGAGACAGATTGAACACTGTCTGTAGGTAAAGTAGAAGAGACGTCGGGGATCACGAACACTTTGTATACACTCTTCATATTCTCCTGCTGTATCTGTCCTGCTGTGTGAGGACGCTTCTCAACCCCAGTCGCATTTCTCAAAACATTTTAGTTATACATGATCAAATACAAGCACTACCACTGCTCTAGGATGCTTTTTATAGCCTTTGCGTTAGCATGTGTGTGGTGTGTGTGTGTTTATCAACCCATATGGTCATGTTTCATTCTCGTTTACTGACAAATATAAACTCTGTGTGTGTGTGTGTGTGTGTGTGTGTGTGTGTTACTCACTATCTTTATGTATGTAGGTGTGTGTGTCTTTGCGTATATCTGGTAGTTGGTGTGTGTGAGCATAAATGCACTTAATGTATGTTGACCTGTACACATCACACTTTTGTGTGTGTGTGTGTGTGTGTGTGTGTGTGTGTGTGTGTGTGTTACTCACTATCTTTATGTATGTAGGTGTGTGTGCTTTAACGTATATCTGGTAGTTGGTGTGTGTGTGTGAGCATAAATGCACTTAATGTACATTGACCTTCACACGTCACATTTTCTAGTGTGTGTGTGTGTGTGTGTGTGTGTGTGTGTGTGTGTGTTTAGGACACAATCAGAATTAGTCATATTTTGAAACAAAGGGTCTTCTATATGGAGACTGTACACAACCATTAGGTATGGGGGCAGTGTGTGTGTGTGTGTGTGTGTGCGTGTGTGTGTGTGCTTGTAACAGTGGGGTGCGTCTGGCTCCATGGGGGATCAGGAGCAGAAGGTTCTAGCAGGACATTCCTGAAGTTCTCCATGAAGAAATAGAGACATATGAAGAGAGACAGTGATGGAGATGTGTGGGGAGGTTTTATGGCTTTCAGCTGCACACCACACACACACACACACACACACCAGACCTACTCAACACTATACACACTACACACTGCACAGCCTGTCTACACAATCAGTGCTTAAATATGAAACCCATGAGAAGGAGGCGTGGCTTCTGTGCGTCAGTCTCAGTGAAGAGGGCGTGGCACTAAACACTTTTTTGCTTTAAATGTGAACACTTTTAATGATATTAGTAAGAATATCGTATTGAATTCTTCCTGCTTTACGTGTTTAACTTCAGGAGGAGGCCCATGAATAATAAAACTAATGGTACTGTCAATTCCGAGTGATTGATTATTCTGATTACGGATATTATTAATACAAATCCAAGGCTTTTTAATACACCAGTGCAACCATTTCAGACCTGATATCACATTTTTTTCCGCGCAGCAGTACGCATGCAGCAATGCAGGTGATAGTGTGAAGCCATTTGCTGTAGGCAGAACGCAGTCCAGCTGGGAATCTCACACACACACACACACACACACACACACAGTGCTGATTTATGGCTGTTTGACTTTCTTTTGAAAATTCCCATCCCTGTCTGTCTATGTTTTTTCTCCCTGGTTTGTCACCTGCTTAACTCTGTGTCACATGTTTTCAGCTGTCCCTCATGTGATTCATGGCTTCACTAAAACCCACTGCTTATGGTAATTTACACAAATGCACTGTTGAGCATTGATATATCACACCAGCATGATGCCAATGATCTGTAAAGCCTTCCTGCAAACAGCAGTTTATATACAGGCAATTATTACCATACAACTATGAAACGATAAAAACACTTAGGACGTGAGATTTTATATATATATATATATATTCAATTAAACATTTAGGTTTAGGTGAACATAGCCTGGAAAATGATCAGAAAGCCATTTAGATGCAACTTCATCAAACACATTTTATCTTATAAATGTTTATATTTTAGTCCAAATTATACTGAGTTTATTTCTACCATATCAGCCTTATAGATCCCCGGCACTTCACCTTTTCTCTATCGTACGTAAAGTGCTGAGAGTATCACACGACTGCCTGACTAAATGATCACCAGAGGAAGCTCGGCCCAATCAGCTCATTAACTGTTGTACTTAAACACTCTGTTGGTTTATTTGCTTCATCACTTCATTTCCCAGATCTGTTTTTCCTCGTCGTTTTATCTTCTTTTATCCAAGTTGTTTTTCCTCTATCCATGTTTATCATCCATATGTTCTGCCTCATTAGGCTGCTGATGTGAAGACGAATAACTAACGAGCACAAGTGTACAAGTTTCTCATTCTGTTACTGCCTGGTCACGCTCAGAAACACACACACACACACACACACACATTCAGGTTTTAAAGTACTTGTGAGGACCGAATGTTTTCATAAAGCATTAGGGTGTTTAAACACATTAATCCATATAATAAACATCTTCATTGTATATGGTATTTTATACACTGATACATAGACACACATGCAGAGAGGTACATGTCCTGTAAAAAAAAAAAAAAAAAAAAAAAAACATTACTTTCCTTACGGTGACCTGGAATTATAACTCCAAAATTATAATATTTTGGTCCATGTGTGGTATGTGTGTGAACAGGACTGCGCCTCCATAAAGACTTTATTACAGAGACCGCCGCCACCCCCGCCAATTCCCCCACCCCTGGCACCCCCACCAGCACCAAGCCCCCGCCCACAACCCCCGCCAAACCTAACACACGCCATTTCTTAGCAAAGCTGATAGCTGATGTATGTCCTGAAGTGTTTTTCTTCTTTTTTTTATGACTTTTAAATGATGGCTACATCTGTACCGCCATATTTTTTGCCAGAATATTTTAAATATATTGTTTATTGAAATATGGATATGCTGGAAAAGAGTTTTTCCCCAAGTACGTGATCCCGTTACAAGGAAGTCTTTTCTCTTGGTGGAAATGTAAGCATAGATACAACATAACCAAGATACAATTAAAAAGATTATTGCAGCTAGTTAATTCTATGCTACACCTAAATCTAAACCTGACCTTAATATCAGCTCTCTTATTTATTTATTTATTTATTTATTTATTTATTTATTTATTTACAGTTTTAGGTAGTAGTACTTTTACGTTTAATGTAGCGGTTGTCCTCAGCCAAATGTCCCCACAATTTCAACTCTGTCAGATCTTCCTATCCTTGTGGGGACATTTGGTTCCCACCAAGATATAAAAACATGCCCACACTCATACACAAATTGTGGAGTGCCAATCATTTTAAAACCCTTTTTTTTTTACATACAAAAAAAAAAAAAAAAACAACTTCAGTGTTGAAGTAAATGCATGGTGTTTAAAAATACTGCATTCAGTTAAAGCTTTACCGCACTGCATGCGTTATTTCTATATATTCATTTTCAATAATATAACGAATAAAAATCAAATGGTATGTAAACAGGATATTCAGACGGATTTAGATAATAAAAATAACGAAATCCAATGTGTTTGATGAGCGATCAAATAAACCAGATTTTACTAATGGACTCGCGTTTATAAATTTATGCTAAACGGATGTTGGCTGTGCTGTGATCAAACTCGAGCAGACATTTGGCTAAAAATGGCTCCTGTGTTTTTGGTCTATAAATAAAATCACATCATAGAGAGATAAGCATGCTCATTTGTCACTGTAGGTTGTTTTTTTTTTAATATAAACATGTTTTTTTTTTCCCTGAAGAGGGTAATTTCCTCTTCGCTACACGCCTGAACATCCAGCAGACATATAGTTAATAATTTTCATGTCCATTTTGCTTGTAAATTGACTCATTTTTTCAAAAAAAGACCAAACTCTGCTATTGCATTTATATGAATGGAACAGGATTTATTGGGATCTGGTTATTTCTGAGTAAATAAAGGAATTCATAATAATCGTTACTTAACCGTAACATTAGCTTTGACCTTAAGTTGCTCTCCAATGGCAAAACCTTTATGAGTATTTGAGACACAGTTTTGCTTTCTATTCAGATATCAGATGTCTATTGGAATGTTTTATGCCTTTAAGCTTCCACATTTCCAACACCTTCTGCGATTATAATGTTCTTTTTTCTTAAGTTAATTTTAATTTGATTTTGGGTGTTTCTCTGGAATCGTCTAATGTAATTTTGTCCACTTTTGGTGTAGTAAGTCAACGTAAATTTTTCCTTTTGACTGAATGATGCTAGCAAAAGAGCAGCTGATAGACTAAAAAAGGCTTTTGCTACATGCCACTATTTGATGTTATATCCACTGTTTTTAAAGGTGTGAATTATTGGATGTTACTTTTAACAAATTGTCACTATCAGTCATTTTAAAAAGGCAGTTATCTTGGTTTTCTGTAATAGTCCACGAAAATGCAATTAAACATTTTAAAATATGTTTTGCTATATATAAAAAAAGCTTCACAATCCAAACCCAGATGGACAAGTTCACCCGTATTATGCTGTTTCCCTTGCAAATATGTCACGATATGAAAGAAAAATGGGTTCTGATTTTTTATTTTAAGCCGTTTGCCAGTTTATAGCTGCTGGTTTATCGGTGGAGTCATGGGTAAACTTCTCACTGGTCATTTGTTCCATTCTGCTCTCCAACATCACTATTAATTTGATAAACTTTGATACATTGATACACGAAAGGGATATATAGCACTAAAACTCTGCCAGTTATAGCAATAATGTGATGTGTTATTTGCGTTGCTGAGAGCAAAGTTCATAGAAGGGCAGTGAATAATGATGACAGAGCTGGAGCAAAAGCTCACTGAGCGTGATAGACAGGTTTAAACAGATCTGATATTCATGATAGCTGCTACTTGAGAGCCTCTTGTGTCCAAGCCTGATGTAGAGATATAAGATTGAATTAAGTCGTACTTCCAAATGTGTAATCACAAAATCTGCAAAATCTCAACAAGCTTTCCACAACAGTTTGGATTTTTTTTTTTTTTTCAATATTTGTTACTCGAGTAGAACACAATAGACCCAAAGGTCCAGTCTATAAAGGTCTTGTCTATATCTTTGCTAATTATTATTCAGCAGGCGTCTCTGGATGGTCACGGTTTTCAACAGCTCTGACGAAAAATGAGAGAAAGTGTCTCCTCAGTAATATCCATCTTCTTGTGAGGAGCAACGGCTTCACCAAGTCGTCCCTTGTTCAACCTTTGTTTTTTTCATGTTTTCCTTAGATCCCTGATTCAGTCATCGTTCAAACTACACTGTAGGGCTGAGATCAGATTTCCCGTGTGAGAGAAGAATATCGGCTTTATTATACACGATGATGAACATCCAGAATTCAGAATTCAAAAAAGATCTAAAAAAAAAACCAAAAAAAAACACCAAATTGAAATGCATTGCATTCTCCATAAAGTTTGTCCACTTTTTCTTTATTTTCACTTTATAAAAAGAGTCGTTTTTGACAAGCTAACACTCCTGTTGCGTTCAGAACCAATATATCTCATATATAAGCAGTATAAACATTATCGATGGAAATTGGGCTCCAAAAGATCTCCCCATGCTCAGAGATCCTCCTGATAGCTGATGTGTTTCAGCACAATGGGAGCTGGGAGTGGAAGTAAGAAATGCGAATGGGACAGCCACTCAAACTGCCACTCATAATAATAATAATAATAATAATAATAATAATAACGTACAAACACTCTGTTCCAAATAGTGCACTAAGCCCCGCAGTCCATTATTGACCTTGTGAAGGTGAGATGGTGTGGGTTGGGCGTGATCAAGGCCTTGAAGGAGAAAAATTTGAGAAAGTCCTCAAAACCTCTTCACGTTCACAAACGTTGGCTGTTGTGTTCATCACGGTGCTTTACAGTGGGAAAGTTTCTTGTATTCAGAGTCGGGTTGCGCACCTGCTTAAGGTGATTTTCTGGACTCCTCATTCAGTTTATGCAAATTACCTGCATTTAGTTCACATCTGCAATGTTGCCAGATTTTTTTTTTTTTTTTTGAGTAGAAGCATCTGAGACGGCGTTTTTAAATATCTTCAGTAGCATCTTAAACACAAGCACTCGCTGTTAAACGTGAAAAAAGTAAAAAGAAACAGATTGAAAATGCAGACTGAAGAAGGAATTTGTGTTTTTTTTTTCCCCTTTGCTGTCAAATGTAATATGAGGTAAAACAAAAGCAAGAGAGATAAATCTAATAGAAATCTGATATATTGCCAATATATTGCTGCTTGAATAGTCCCAGCAGCTGATAAAATAGCACTTGATCCAGCACAATCTATTTTTTGACATTTCTTTTTTTAAATATCGTGTCCTGATGGACAAACCAATAAAGCCACAAGATACTACATCTGAGGTCATGACATTTTAATGTGTGTGCAGGACGTAGCCTATTTAATCATGCTTTTAGTTCACAATTTAGAGTTGTCAAGTTAGTCAAATAGTAAATTAGTGTTTTTGTTCATTTGTTGTGCTCTTCTGTGAAGAAAACATGCCCACAGTTTGAAGGATACG
>CM041000.1:16030077-16035077 GCA_022985145.1 Pangasius djambal | reverse complement strand
CTCGTTTTGGGTTTTGTATCTTCCATTAACATAAGCATTACTGTAGCTAATTTATCTCAGTAATCACAAGGAAATATTTTGTCTGTAAAAGGTAACATTTTTATGAGAACCAGGTGATTATGAGGACATTTGACACTGTCCTATCATTGTGAGGACTTGTGATTCTTTTGGGCTTCACAAAGTACTAAACACACACACACACACACACACACACACACAGGAATGTAGAAATGTAGGATTTTGTTCCTCCTTTACCTATTAGGCAGATGGTTAAAGAGATAAACAGAGAAGGAAACACGTGACCGTCACGCCGTCCTACAGAACAAAATGTCCACCAGCAAACATTACACTACAGGAGTGTTAGCAAGTGTTAGCTTTGTAAATAAAATTTAAAAAATCCTTGAGATACATAGTGTAAGTGCTGCGCTGGATTGCTGAGTGATTGGGTGCCATTTTTTTTTGTACTGGTTTAATTTTAAGCTGCTGAATTATTGATGTTCGTCGTTGCGTGCAATAAGTTTAATATAGTACATTTCCTCATACACTTGAAATCTGATAGGAATCAGCAGAAGAGGACGGTGAACCAGGAAGAGAGGGAGGAATGAATAGACCGTAAGTCATATCACGGTTAGATTAGACTTTGCTGTCCTTTACATGAACGCATGATGCGTGTTTACAAGATTATGATTGGCTCAGAGGTGGAAGAAGAAGAAGAACAAGAAGAAGAAGAAGAAGAAGAAGAAATAATCATATATAATCATATGCTGGTGTAGTGTAGAAGGCGCGAGATTGTTACTGTGGATGAATCATTACAGTTGCGTTGGCGAGCTCTCGCGTTACGTGAAACTTAAATTAACCGTGACTTTCAATCTAACACACAGACGTTTACACGCATCCCTTTATTATCAGCGAGCTGTCAAGTGTTTGTGACAACGCGACACCTACGCGTTCATCCTCATCGCATTCACTCACAAATTATCATATGAAGTGACATTTCTGATTTAGTTACAAGTGTCCACGTATAGCATTAATAATTCTGTACTATAAATAGACACTGATGTTTGAGGGGAAAAAAAAAAACGAAAGAGTGTGTTTCGCTACGTTAAGTGTTAGCTGAGGGGAAAAGTTTGCATCCATCGTTTTTCTCAGTGTAAACATTTCACCATTTCACATTTGGTGATTTGCGATAATAAAGGAACGTCTATACAACCACACACGCTAGAAGTCATGTAGCTATAAATTAACCCCCACACACACTTTTTTTTGTCTTAAGGGTACTTTCGGTACCTTTGAAAATACATTTTGCGGTACTTTTGTGTGTGTGTGTGTGTGTGTGTGTGTGTGTGTGTGTGTGTGTGTGCGCGCAGTGTAACGGTTCGGAGTGTGACGTCTCTCTGCAGGTCTGTCTGGCTCTGAAGGTGTTGCGGGAGCAATGGGCCGTCTACAGGAATGAGTGCATTCAGAGTTTCAGCAGCAGCCCATCTGCTACAGGTGACAAACGCAAACACACACACACACACACACACACACACACACACCACGCACACGAACGGCTGGTTATAATGAAAAGTGCATTGTTAGTAGACGCAGACATTTTGTTGCTAAACCGTGTTAAATATAATGAAATGTTTTTATTGGTCAGGTTTGGTGTGTAACAGGACTTTTGATCACTACACGTGTTGGCCTGATGGCTCGCCTGGCTCCACCGTTAACGTGTCCTGCCCGTGGTATCTGCCGTGGTATCGCAAAGGTGAGACACACAGACGCACAGACGCACAGACTCACAGCCTCCGACCAGATCTGTGCTATAATCAAGAACAAAAATAAAATATTTTTAAAAAATACATAAACAAAAAATGATCTACTGTTTGAAATGTCGATCCAGAGGAAATGTTCTTCTCTAGCTTGTCATCTGATGGATGTAACTTTCCTCGTGTGTGTGTGTGTGTGTGTGTGTGTGTGTGTGTGTGTGTGTGTGTGTGTGTGTAGTTAAGCAGGGTAGAGTGTATCGAGTGTGTGGTGCCGACGGTCGATGGGCCGACAGTAAAAACACCACAGAGTGCGATGAGAATGATGAGCGACTGGTGAGATGATGCGGATTTATATTACCGTAGTTAGCTGGTTAGAACTTTTAATAATAATGAATTTAAACGGTTAATTAACTTTATATAAATTTACATACATTCTTCGTATGTAGTGCACTGGAGCTACGAGGCTAATGTCGCTAATGTAACAAGAACTAAAAGTCTGACTGGCTACGTAAAGTAAAGTTTTGGGGGGGGGAGTTACACCAGACTGCACTGAGAAAAAAAAAAGAGGGTCGTGTGCGTGAATAATGTTCCAGCATTCAGCTACACAATGACGTTTAGTTCACGTTTAAAGATTAAAGTAAGCGTCATGAACCGCAACAGGAAGTCTGTGTGACATCACTGAAGAAGTGGGCGTGGCTTGAGATTTATGCGAAACATATTTTAGCATTGTAGCTCCAGTGCAAAACTGAAGGCAACTAGCAAAATCGACTAAATTGGGGATTAGTGGAATATTTTATGATTTTTTTTTTTAACAGAACTGTTTCTTCACATTCTGACTCTGTGTGTGTGTGTGTGTGTGTGTGTGTGTGTGTGTAGGAAGAGTATTGGCAGATTATAAGTAAATTCAGGATCATGTATACAGTGGGTTACTCGCTCTCTCTGGCAGCTTTGGTCCTTGCGCTGGGAATCCTCGCAGCCTTCAGGTGAAAATGCACACTAACACACACACACACACACACACACGCACACACACACACACACAGACACACACACACACACAACAGATTCAAATTCACAAGGACTGTTAGACTACAGTGCTGTCACAGGTTTATATCAATGCGCTCGTTCGAATACGTTATCGTTTCTATAGTAACAGCCCATTCACAGGAACTCGTACAGCAAATGCTCCACATAAACGGATTCAAAAACATGGGTAGTCACTGATGTGGTGAAGTTTTCAATAAGGAGATGTTTATGTAACAGTGATGGAAGGAGTCTCCAGTGTCAGCGCTTCGTAACAGTTAGAGGTAAAGCTGTGACTTTAGGTTTTTCGACATCTTCAGGACGGAGGAGTTTACGCTTCTTTGCGGTTTCTCAGTAACATAACAAAGCTGCGGGTTTTTTTGTGTCGTTAACTTCAAGAGAGAGAAAAAAGAGAGGCCGGTGAGGGAACGACTGTTTGTAGCTGCTGTAACGTAAGCGACAACAGGAACTAACTCGTTTCTCCAGTGTTTCACAGTAAACATTAAAAAGTATCACCTGTTGTTCTTTAATAAAGAAAACATTGTAAATATCAGGGCGTGCTGTGTGTTGTGCTACCGGTTCATTTGTGTGTGTGTGTGTGTGTGTGTTTTCCCATGATGCCATTCTACAGGAAGTTACACTGCATGAGGAACAACATCCACATGAATCTGTTCGGCTCGTTCATCCTGCGCGCCGTGTCCATCTTGGTGAAAGACGCACTGCTGGATCTGATCAACACCGCGCAGACAGAACGATACCACTACCAGGACCAGAGCTTGTTCAACGTCAAGGTACACACACACACACACACACACACACACACACACACACACAGACACACACACACACACACAGGACCTGACCACTACCAAGAGCAAAGCTGAGACATAATATAAAATATATAATATAATATTATAAAATATGATCATATTTTATATATAAAATCTATTTTAAGTTAATATTAAAATTTCCCATCATATATTTAAAACTTTGTTATAAATCCTTTGAGTTTGAAGTTCAAATGAAAGCTAAAAAAAAATAAAACAGAAATAATAAATAAGATTAATAAATAAAACAATGAAGCAGTTAAACTTCGGCTGCTTGTCATTAGGGTTGTCGTTAATAATAATAATAATAATAATAATAATAATAATAATAATAATAATAATAATATATTATTTCTCCTTCTCCGTGTTGTTAGTTGCACAATCGTATCGTGATGTAATTTTGTTGCCCAAACGGTGTAAAGAGTTTGCTTATTTATTATGAGTGAAATTGATGTACTGCGTATACGACAGATAACTGCGGGATGTCGGGTTGCCATGGTGATGATGCAGTACAGCGTGATAGCGAATAATTACTGGCTGCTGGTGGAGGGTTTGTACCTGCACAGTCTCCTGGCCATAACCGTCTTCTCAGAGAGAAAGTACTTCTACGTGTACCTGACCATCGGTTGGGGTGAGTGTGTGTGTGTGTGTGTGTGTGTGTGTGTGTGTGTGTGGTAACTGAGGGCTGGGACTGACAGGTAGAGAGGCCACGCCTCCTTCATTCAGATTTACAGGTACAGAGGCCACGCCTCCTGCACCGAGACTGACAGGTACAGTGGCCACGCCTCCTTCATTCAGATTTACAGGTACAGAGGCCACGCCTCCTTCACTGAGACTGACAGGTACAGTGGCCACGCCTCCTTCACTGAGACTGACAGGTACAGTGGCCACGCCTCCTTCACTGAGACTGACAGGTACAGTGGCCACGCCTCCTTCACTGAGACAGGGTTACATTAAGTACATTTGGATGTGGATTGGAATTGACGCCTCCGGCTGAATTGATGTTTATATTTATATATTCATAAGCTTCACTTTTTTTTATTCCAGGTGCGCCGGTGATATTCGTGTTGCCATGGGTGACACTGAAGTATCTGTATGAAAATGATCTGTAAGTACTGAAAACTGAAAACCATTCAGTAAAATTATATACTTAATCTGTAACTGATTTCTGAATAATTATCTTTCCAGCATCTATATGAAATTCTTTCCCTTCCTTTTACTGTAAAGTGGGCGGGGCTAACCTTGGGTAATGCTTGTGTAAGTGCCAGTGTAACCCGTCGTGTCATTGTATTTGAGTCCGAGTAAACGAGTGAGTGCAAACGAATTAGCAAGCAAAAGCTAACTTTGTAAGTTAAAGCTTATGTAGCGAGTTAAACCTAGCGAGTGAAAGCTGACCTAG
>CM041000.1:16019499-16029977 GCA_022985145.1 Pangasius djambal | reverse complement strand
AACACCATTTGTGTGAATAAGAGCTTTTATTTTTTTGGTTCTTCAGTTTCTAATGAATGAGAGCTTTTTTTCCTTTGAAAAGTAATTGGATTTTATTTTTATCGTTTGCCGCCCACATGAATAAGCTGCGCTCAGTGTGGGAGGAGTGAGAGCACAGACCTTTATAAGGTGATAAAATAATGTTCAATTAGGAAGAGCTGTTGAGAATCAAACACGAGTTTAGTGCTGTCAGTTTCTTCAACAAGCCTCCATCATTCCATGATAATATTAGTTCAAAACAGGACTGAAGTAGAGGTAATAACACACTCAGGATAGAGAATCAGGTAGCAGTTAAGACTCAGGAGTGAGTGTTATTATTTTACTGAAAGGTTTCACATGACTTAAGAGCAAAGCCTTTTCTGGTGAGCGTGGCCAAGAAATCTTTCTGCAAGTAGAATTATTCATTGAACGGAGATAATGAAAGGTAAATAGCAGCCTAGGATAAACGGTTATTCTTGTTCATTGTCATGGTTTCATCAGGAAGAGTTATTAAAACCCTGATTCAAATTTTCACCAGTTCCATGTTCCATCTAATGTTGAGAATCAGGTTTCTTCATAGTTCGAGTGGTTGTTCTAACACGCAGATGTGGAGTGAAGTGTGTTATTAGGTCTGAGAATCATACTTATGGCTCTAGCCTGGAGTCAAAGGCAAGGAGACGAAATAAAAAATAAAAAAAAAACGTGGAAAAAAAGTCAAAACTTGGAACTAGAAAGGGACGTGACTAAGAAACTTGGCTCAGAAATGACTCAGAGGCTAATCAGGTATAAGAAGCAGCAGGTGAGATTAATCAACTACCATGGCAACAGGGTAGCAAAAAAACCGAAACGTTTGCCCTATATGGAAGTCGTGTGCGAAACAGGGCAGAACTGTATGCAGGGTAACAGAATTTTAATTTAATTTGTCAGACCGACAAAAATAGTTCACAAATTGTCCATCAAGACTCACTATAAATATCACTCTGTAGAAAGTTTTCTGGAACTTTTAAAAGGGACAAGCTTTTTAAAAAAAAAGACCCTTTAGGAGCGCTCACGTTCTTTGGACTTTTTCAGGCTTCCTCGCGCTCTAATGCGGTTCCACTTGAAACCTTTCTTGTGGGGAAATCACTGGTATAGAGTTCTGTATGAAACACTTGAAGGTTCCTCCAGATGAGCAAGTGGAACAATACTTTAAGGATATATATTCTTTGGGATTTTAAGACAGTCCACAGCTTCCTAACAAGGTTCTGTCTGGAACTCTTTCTAGTAGGAAACTCACTGTTACAGGGATCTACATAGAACATTTGAGGGTTTCTCGAAAACGGACAAGTGGACTGACACTATAGAGACCCTCAAAGGCTCAAACGGTCTTTGGATGTTTAAGGGTTCCTAGCATAATTACCGGGTTCTACTTGAAAGCCTTCCTGGTAGGAAAATCAGTCATAGAGTTTTATATAGAGACGTTGAGGGTTCCTGCTGAGGGACAAGCGGAATGATAAGGACTCAGGACTCCTGCGTGTACTTCGAACCTGAACCACGGCGTGCGTATGAAATGATCAGTGAGTGTGTGGTCTGCAATGTGTTTACATCTGCAGTGGTGAATCCAGTTCGTGATCCGTGTGTGTTCTGTGTGCAGATGCTGGGAGAAGAACGTGAACATGGGCTACTGGTGGATCATCCGCTCGCCCATCCTGTTTGCCTATCTGGTAAGACACACCGAATATCTTTAATTGATTGTTTTAAAAGTTATGACAGTAACTGACAGTAGCTTGCGCGTGTATTGTCTACTGTCACACGGATATCTGGTTTAACTAGGCAATTCATTACGATTGGCTCTCATTGGTTTGATAAAGGCTTCCCAACAACGACCTATGAAATGAAATATTAAAAAGATAACGATGCTGATTATGTTGACATTGATTCAGAGGGGGTTGGATGTAAATGCAGAATTGATTGAAGAAGATACGGGTGATGCTGACAGATCCATCCATCTGCTGAAGTCGAAGCCAGGCAAGCGGAGGTGTAAATAGGAAACTAGACGACTTGGAAGTACCTGGTAAACTAGAAAAAGCAGCAAACATGGAACAACCACCTAACACCCAATAGTAGGAGAAATAAGGAAAGAAGATAACGAGGTTCATAATCGCTGTCACACCTACATCTCTGTACTCATTATCCTGGTTAGGGTTCTGGTGGATCCAGAGCCTATCTCAGGAACACTGGGAGTGAGGTGTGTCGCAGTCACACACTCGTTCACGTCTGCGGGTTATTTAGAGTCACTGATGCTTGCATGTTTTTGGGAGGTAGAGGCAAACCTGAGAACCTGGACGGAAACCCGTACAGAGAGTAGCCTGATCTCACGATCGAACCGTGGACTTTGGAGCTGTGAGCCCTCCAAGACTTTGCAAATAAGCACAAATAGTCTCCGTTTCAGAGACTCCACCCACTGCTTACAGAGTCAGTATCTTCTGTCCATTTATAATGTGGAAGGGTTGCGATATGATTGGCTATTCCATACACTGAGAGCGTGTCTATCCACCTATCCAGGGCTTTAATAAGAGTAACTGTGGTTAGCACACACAGTATGGTGTGAACAACAGCTACATGTTTTGATACCTTCGGATTGGTTTTGCGGTTGAGCACAAAAACAAAAGTTTGTGCCCAGTTTTGTGCTGAGTTCACTAATAAGTTACAAGCTCCCCTGTTGTTAGTGTGTGCTCTCCAATTTTCGCCAGTTGGACAGTGTTAACTAGCTAACAGATTGCTAACACATGTGCTAACAGGTTCACACACACACACACACGCTCTTATTTCTCATACCAAGTGCAGCCGTTATTTAAGAGTAGAATTGTTGAGTTGTAGAGTTGTTCTGCTTGCATGAATAATGTGCCTTACAAACAGCCTTTTTTCTTCTTCTACTCTCTCCCCCCTCTCTCTCTTTCTCTCAGATTAATTTCTTTATATTTATTAGAATTATAAAGATCCTGATGTCCAAACTTAAGGCTCATCAGATGAGGTACACAGACTATAAGTTCAGGTAACGACTTCACTACGTCCTGTGTAGGTTGTGCAGTTTGATTAAAGTATTTATACATTAGATAATGAATTCCCTATTATATGAACTTTTTTAAATGAAGTCTCCTTTTCAGATTGGCTAAATCCACACTTACACTCATTCCACTGTTGGGGATTCACGCCATCCTCTTCACCTTCGTCATTGACGAGTCCGTGGATAGAGAATCTCTGTTGCGGCTCATTCGCCTCTTCTATGACCTGTTCTTCAGCTCCTTCCAGGTCGGAGATCAGAGGGCGGTTTTTAAAAGCAAATGGGCTTTTGAGAGAAGGATATATTTGTAGCAGTGAGCAAGCAACAACACGGACACACTTTAAGCTTAAATGCTAACGGCTTCCATATTGTTGTGACGATCTGCCCTTATTTAATGTTGACCGATGATGCTAGGTTAGCTAACCAGACAATGGTAACACAAGTGGTTGCTAGCATGCTGACTTAGCTCTTCTTGTACAAATCTGCCTTTGAGTTAAATGTACTGATTAGGGCAATTTAGCTGCCTAGCCAGAGTTACTGCAGGTCGTTATTCTAAACTAGCTTACTTAGTTGACGACACATCCTACTCCTTTTAAAAGTCGAAAATAAATTCCATATTAAATGGTCTTCTATTTAATTTCCCATTACTAGCTTGCTAACTTAGCAGAAGTAATAATCTAACCTTAAGTCATGTTTACGATGCTCCTCCTCCTCCTCCTCACCGAAGTGGAAACGGACTTCCGTAATAGATCGTCCATTAGATGTGGTTGTTGTAACAGTCTGAGCTTAAGTTAAATTTACCGTTTAAGCTGAAATTACCACAACAAAAATGTATATTGATGAAAACATGTATTAGCATTTGACAAATATCGAACTCTCCACACACAGGGTTTGCTGGTGGCCATTTTGTACTGCTTTGTCAACAAAGAGGTGAGAACTCCATGTCTGATTTCAGTCAGTCCTTCATGTTAACAGTGTTTTTTTTTACTTGAATTGATCACTTCTCCGTAACTTATGTCTTCATCCAGGTACAGAATGAGATGTTGAAGCGATGGAAGCGTTGGAAGCTCGGGAAAGACATCGAGGAGGAATATCGTAACACACACAGCCAGACGGCTCACGGCAAGAGTGCTAGTGTCAACGCGGCTTTACCGCCGGAACGTTCAGACACCCCCGAGTCTGCAGCGTCGGTCCCGCCCTCAGAGGAGAGCCGCCGGCTTGTGATCAGCTGCCGGAACGGTGCAGGACTGGCGCAAGGGATGGGCAGAGCGGGGCTGCAAGAGGGAACCAGTAACTGCAGCTCTCTGATCGAGGACATGTGCTTAGAGGAGCGAATTCACAACACGGACCATCCGGTAGCGACAGAGGAATGCGACGTCTGAGGAAACTTTGGCCTCCTGAGGTTTTTGATGATAATGCGTTCCAAAAAAAAAAGGAGAAAAATAGCTTCTCATAATAGAAAAATGAAATATGTGGTAAATAAACACTACTACACACACTAAAAACACATATACACTACTGTGCAAAAGTCTAAGCACCCTATTTTTTTTTTTTAAGTACAAACTTTGCTCTAGATTTTTATCTTATAACTTCTACATTATTGATTCAGTACAATAACATTATTCCAAACATTTCGTTTTCCAGCACAAAATGAAACGTTACAGAAAAATGTTTGTGTGTCAGTAAAGAAAGCAGCAGATTCCATAAGTGACACTTTTTCAGATGAAAACATAATGAAGGCTGCTGGGCTTCGCTGCAGAAATAAGAAGCCAGAAGAACTGTGGCTGCTTCTGCAGGATGCTCAGCTCATTTCTTATAAAACTGCACACACTCTACCTGAGTCTGCTCTTTTTTTTTTTTTTAAAGTAAAAGGGTCGTCACACCAAATATTGACTTTCATGGGTTTATTGACTTTATTTGTTTCATTTATTACTGTTTATTGTTCTTTCTAGTATTTATTTTGCATTTAATTGCATTATTTTTGAAGAATTTCTTTGCTCTACAGCATTTCTTTGCATGTGCCCAAGACTTTTGCACAGTACTGTACGCTATTAAAAAAAATGCTGTACACTGTGAACATCATCAAGTTTTAAAAGGGGGGGGGTTTGGGTTGGTGTCTTGGTGGACATATAATGTGTGTGTTTTGACCCTCACTAGCCACCATACTGCAGTAAATAATGACAGTGCGAAAGCTTGGCTATATCCCAAATGCATGGAAACGTGTGCTTTTTTGTAAATAGAAAAGAGAACACCGCAACCTTAAGCTATCGCAGGCAATTCAGTAGCTAGTGATCAGCTCGCTAGTTTGTTCACTAGTTCCTATGTCCCTGATCAAGCGTGCGAAACCCCAAAATTTAGACTTGATTTCATGACACACTCAGAAGAGTCATCCGTTTGGGAGCTAACATGAAGCCTGAAGGTATTACTCAACGTTAAATCTGATAAATGCTCACAGTGCATTATGGAAAATCCCATGACCACTTACTCTGTAGGACGACTCAAAAATTACAACTGAAAGCAGATTCTAGGCTTTCGAGCAAACGAGCAGATGCTCAAACTGGCAGTCGGCCCCCTGTTTTGATTGCTGATGACAGGTTTCGTCTTTGCCCCAAGCAAGCAGCAGGCAGAGCTGAAAATCTCATAACAGTACTCAATTGGAAAAGCGACCTCACAAACATCTGTGTATTTATGACATTATGAGGACCCAAATGAACCTTCCACATGGAGGAAAATGGCAGCCAAAGCTGAAATGAGTATGATTTGTGTGATGCACTTCATTAGTTTCGTCTATGTTGCAACGCATTTCCTTTATGGGGTCCCGTGTTATTGTTCCCAAAATGTTTCTGGTACCCTTGAGGTAGATGTACGAAACACAACCCACACACACACACACACACACACACACACACACACACACACACACAAACACACACACACACATGCATGCGCACACTCAGTGCGTCATTAGAGTTCAGAAATTATACACAAAGGGGGAAAATGGTCCCTTTCAGAATCAGAGTTTAATGTCCTTTGGGTTTTGTTGGCCAAACTAAGGCATCCATGTGGAGTTCACACACATACACACACACACACACACACACACACACACACACATATGTATATACTGTACAGGGTTTTATTGTAACCACAAAGAGCTTTGGGCGAAAATTTTACATGCATCATGATCATAAATCACCTAATTAGTTTCGCCATGTTACGTTCTGATGCTTTTTCGTCCCCACAGTTTTTCTGGTCCCCGTGAGGTAGGTTTCTGAAAGGTCCACTTAAAGTGATAAATACCGGACATGGGTTCCATGCTGAAAATCACAAGCAGAGCCGCTAAATGCTGGTAGCTGGAAACAGCTGATGAATTATTACTACTACTAACCGTAGCACCATAAAAGAGCAAGTCGTTTGGGGACAAAATAATGATAAGAAAATCTGAATTTATTCATCAAATTAAAGTAATATAGTAAGAGTAGTAGTAATAAATTATTAAATAAAGTAATAAAGAAGCTGGGAAATATAGGTATATCAAATATATAAAAGTGCATGTAATTGCAGAAGATGAACGTAAGTACCGAGTCTGAAAACTTTCCCCATGTAAACATTAACATAACTTTGTATTTTGGCAGCTTGTCAGGTTTTTCTTTTTTCTTTTTTTTTTTAAAATTGGATAGGAGTATTAGACCTGAAGAGATTGAGGTGACAATAGGGGTGACGGGGATTATTTTAAAGGTGGCAGCTACTCCTTTGTGCCATTCACGTGGCCCACAGCAATCCCTGAGAGAAAAACATCCCTGATCTTATGGCATCATAGGTCAGAGGTCTTCATAATGCTGTGAACAGGATGAGGTCTACATCGGGAAATGATTGCCAGCAAACACACACACACAAACACTCTCTCTCTCTCTCTCTCTCTCTCTCTCTCTCTCTTTTTTCTCCAGTGTGCCATTCCAGGTTATAAATTACACAGGATGGGAAAGACATTCCTGAGAGAATCCAAACTCAACGTCCTGTGTGTATTTTTTTTTTAAATACTTCAATCTTCGGTGGATATTTGGGACTAAAATTCCTCAACGCTGCAGGGAAAAGGAACAAAAAAATTCACATTGCTCGGACGATCACACACGTGATACATACTTTTGGTGGACTCTTACCTTGTACTTGATTTAAAGCTGATGCTCGCTTTGTCGCTATTTAAAATGTAGGTGATTTGCCAAAAGTATTTATTAACGCTGACGATGTTGTGTGTGTTGCCAGTGTGTCTGCTTTCTTATATGTGCCTCATAGACTTTTATTGACAAGGACATGTCATATAAGCTGTGACAAACTTTTTTTTTTTTTTTTGTCTGTAAATGAAACGAAAAAGAAGAGAAAATATGATAATATTATAAAGATGTGACTCAGTCAAAGACGTGTGTGATTTATCGTGATTACTAAAACATGTGCAGCGCTGGGAACTTCACGTGGTCACTGAAGAGGTCTGGATCATAAATCACGGGTACTTAGAGAACACTGAACACACACACACACACACACACACACACACACACACACAGAGGAGCTTGGTTGCATGAGACGTGGAGACGTGAAGCCCACCTCCACCGGACAGGAAACTAATGACACACTCTGTGAACTCTCATCACACACAAACACACACTCAAAACATGACCTGGAGGTCATATGAACAGAGCGCTCCCATCCTAAGACACACGCCCTCTCATTAATTTTACGAGGAATGTCGATGGTAGCCAGATTTAGCCGCTGTTTACATGTTAATGCCTATTGAAGTCACATAGACACTTCCTCAGTGGGGACAGAGATGGACTTTGTTTATAGAACCAGTCTGGAGGCTCTCAGAGCACTGACTTGTTTTCACCTTCATTGTCATCTTGGCCAGGCCTCGAGGTCATGTGGTCAGAGCGGACATGTGAATGTAACGACATCCTCTATATTTTAATATGTAATGACTAATAACTTATACCACAGTGTGTACCACCCTGTCGCGCTCTGGATTCTGATCAGTGTTGATTCATTCTCTATAACAGCAGCTCTGACATCAGTGCAGCTGCAAATCACAGCTTTATATTAATTCGCTCGATCTAATGCGTTAGCGTTGCTATAGTAACAGCTCATGCACTGGGATTTGTACAGCGGACGCTCCACAGTGTGTGTGTAGTTACTGATATGGTGACGTTTCCTGCTAGGAGATGTTTATTTAACACTTACGGAAGGAGTCTCCAGTGTCAGTGCTTTGTAAGAGTCAGAGGTAACGTGAAAGACTACAAGACTACATTGCGGTTACTCAGTAACATGACAAAGCTGCAATTTTTGTCTTATTACCTTATTTCCGGACTGGAATTATTTGGATGGGTCTCTTGTCAGTCATTTTATAGACTCTCCCCAACACCCCTTCAGTCCATATTCCTCCTTTAGTGTGCTTTTAGTGCAATAACTTGGTGTTCAATCACTTGAATGACTAAGTGGGCAAAAGCTAAATGCTAATATTAGCCATGGAGATATGGAGCGCTGATGCTAGCGGCTGTAACAAGCAGAATACCTGTGTAACATCAGGTCACTCAGGATAAGTGAAATCTAATCATCATTAATCTTTATGAGTTGATGTAACTTGAGTTTTAAGTGCATGAAGAGCCACGTGGGCAAAAGCTAACTGCTAAAATGCTAACATCAGTCAGCCTTTATACCGAGCTCCGTAGCTCACCGGTCTAACAAGCAGAGTACTTCTGGATCATGATAAGACGATAAAATCACTCAGGATAAATGAAATATAATTGTCATTAATCGCCAAACTCAATAAATGAGCGCCTGCTGAGGGGAGATGCTAATCCAAGAGCTAAGATAGGCTAGGGAAAAAAAGACCATTCTTACATAATGCTCCTTTACATGGGCAGAAATTTAAAAAAAAAAATTGTAATTGTTGGAAAATTGCTGTGGTATAATGGGAATAAAACATTTGGGGACGTGCTGTTGGAAAGTGGTAACAGTAACTCTGCTTCATCACTCCACCCTGCACCTCAGTGTTTTACTGTAGCAGCAGCACACACTGTTTTACTCCTTACCTCAGATCAACATAATTATCCTGTTTGCTCACCTGGACAGTGCCTGTCTTCAGTTACAACTCTGCAGGTAATGAGATTATTGTAATTTATGATCACAGTGAGTGTGTTTACTGACCACGGAGATTCCCGATCTTACAGCTGTCAGGACACGAGCGGTGCTAAAGACCACGCCGATTTAGCTGAACTCCATTGATTTTAATGCACCGAAATTAAAATTCATGAGGCGAGATCTCTTAACCAAGATGGACTCTGAGAACAGATTTCCAAGGTGATGATAATTTCACACTGAATGACTTTAGGTTGTAAATGCCAGGACCTGGAGAAAGATTAATGCCTTCGGATGAATTCACAGTTTCACCTCATATAGTACACATGTGGAATGCAGAGGATCTTAAAGCCATGTTCAGACAATGACAGCTAGCTGCTAGCTGTTCAGATTAATTATCCAGCTCACCAGTGCAAAGAATTTCATTTATGCCGTGTTCAATGAGCCGGTGTTCACTCCATATGTATGAATTTGGTTTTAATAAAAGAATGCATTACAGTCCTGCTGATGAATGAATCGGTGTGCAGATGATACATTTGCGATTGTGCGATTGTGTATTATTACACGTTAAACCACAGCACTGTTGTTTTCTGGATTCTGAAGGAGTCTCCAGTGTCGGCGCTTTGTAACAGTCAGAGGTATAGCTGTGACATCTTCAGGACAGAGGAGCATTTTTGTCTCTTTTCTCAGGAAGGAGAAAAAAAAGAGAGGCTGATGATGGAAAATGTGCTTATAGCTGCTGTAATGTACTGTAAGTGATAAGAGCAACTAACTGTTTTTTTTGTTTGCAGACGTTCCACAACATTAAATGTAACGATCAGCTGAGAAAAAGTACAATGCATCATTCTTCAATACGTCAAAAAAAAATACCATTGTCAAAATCTACAAAGAAGAGACGCCTTCATGAATGTAAATACAGAGGGTTTACAACAAGGTGCAAACCGCTGGTAACATTCAAGAACAGGAAAGCCAGATTAGACTTTGCCAGAAAACATCTAAAAAAGCCTCCCATGTTCTGGAATAAAATTCTTTGGACTGATGAAACCAAGATTAACTTGTACCAGAATGATGGGAAGAGAAAAGTATGGTGAAAGAAAGGAACAGCTCATGATCCAAAGTATACCACATCATGTGTCAAACATGGTGGAGGCAGTGTTATGGCATGGGCATGTATGGCTGCCAATGGAACGGCTCACTGGTGTTTATTGATGATGTGACTGCTGACAGAAGTAGCAGGATGAATTCTGAGGTGTTTAGGGCTTTACTCTCTGCTCACATTCAGCCAAAT
>CM041000.1:16002475-16015582 GCA_022985145.1 Pangasius djambal | reverse complement strand
GTGTGTGTGTGTGTGTGTGTGTGTGTGTGTGAGTGAGTGTGTGATATTGATCTGGGACACAATCTGTCACTACTCTATTCTTTTCTGTCTGTCTTTGTTTTTTTTCTCTCCCTCTCTTGCTTCCCTGTCCTAATCCTTTTTTCCATTCTCTCTCTCCTGATCTCTTTCATTGTACCCTTTTTATATTTTCTATAAAAAGCCAAATCTAGTCACAATTACACTGTAATTAAGCAGTAACTGTGGTGTTATAATATATAACCTAGCAGCTGTGTGGTTAATGAGTTCCTGTCCCACAGCTGGCAGGGGCTGATGGGAAAGTGCCTGCAGCTGGATGGGTGTCAGTCCCGCTGTTCTGTCCCACTGCTGGGCCCTGGAGCGAACGCCTCTGACCCCGCTAACTACTCCGGGTGTGCCCAGGAGGCCGACCCTGACCCTGACCTTCCACTTCCTGTCATGTGTCGTTCATGAGAATGGGAGGCAGGACATGCGAAAAGCCTTCATTTCCAAATTTCATCAAGTGACATGTCACAGAAAAGGGGGATCAAAAGTCCCACCTTCTCAACTATAAGGGTGTGAATTTGGAGAACGGTCCGATCACACGAATGCAAAACATATAAACACTGCGATGTGTTCCGGCTTCAGACGAGCTGAAGATGCGAGTTGGACTAACATCATTTAGCCCAGGTTTGTGTGGTGTGTAATCAGGTGACCTTCAATGTAAGCGTGACTTATTATGATGGTGGGGTGGATTCTGGGAGATTGAGTTCATGGTCAAATCCGACACTGACATGACGTGTGAGTGCTGATGGGGCTGGAGCACCCCTGACTATAATAATAATAATAATAATAATAATAATAATAATAATAATAATAATAATATAGATCACATGTACTGTATGTTGCTTAAAACTGCAGCACCCCATTGTAAAGCACCGTCCCGTATCCCTGGTCATATCGCCCCGATGTTTCTTATTTCCCTATAATACACCTTTGTCTTTGTTTTGTGTGTTATTTTAGACTCCTGGGTCTCACACAGAGATGAAAACCTCCCAGTAGTGCCCATTTTAGCTGTATTTAATAAGATGCTAACTGCGTTCTGCTCTGCATAGAAAGAATATATACCTCCATTTCCACTTCGCTTGCCATGGAAATGAAAAGAAGTGTAAGTTATTACTTATCCGGCTCCGCTGTGGAGCTCCGCTGTGTTAAAGATAGCAATAACTATTATTCACACAGCACAAATAAGTGCAGTAATAGAAAAGGTAAATGTCCAGCTAAATCATCCTTCCCTGGACAACATGTCTGTACAAACCCACCTCATAATGTCCACTTTCAGAAATCCATTAGTGCTCAGGGTCTGTTTCTGAGACAGGCCATGAAGTTATGGGAATGGAAAATGTGATGAACGTGTCCATTCTGCAGAAGGGAGTGCTAATATGTTTAAAATGTCTTTGGACCATTAGCCAAACAGAAGCTGAGCAGTGTGTAGATCCAATGCATTGGTTTCTGTTCCAGTTCCTCATCCTATATCCCTGTCAAGTTCCCAATTACAGGACGCACTTGACCACTGCAATGGTCCAAGTTCCTTTCCTATATAACAGTTACGTTCTTTAGTCAACATGTTGTCAACTTACGCAACTTATCCGAAATATCATTCTCAAGCCAGCAAGAAAATGTCCCACGACATCATCTATAGATGACAGTAATCATGATTCTGATTGGTCCGAAGGTGTTAATGAATTTTCTGTAACAGTAGTTTCTCTGAAAGTAGTGCAGCTGCACATCACACGTGAGGTTTTCTCTAAAGAGATGTTTATTTATCATTTATGGAAGAAAGAATCATTCAGGCTGATGAGGAAACGACTTGATGCAACACATGACGTGTCTGAGAGCCACGTGTGCAAATTTCACGTCAGTCGTGAAGTTCATGTGACAGTTTATTTACAGGCTTTTCCCTTTAGAATCCTTATTTTTAGTGCGACATGTCTCTTTTGCATTGAAAATTGAGAAGAAACCTCATTTTTGTCAGTCTCACCTGACGTATTCTACTCCAGACAAGCAGAGGTCCTCTTCACCAGAACACTCATCCACTTCCAGGGTATCTGATCCTCATCACTTCCTCATTTACGCATTGTTTATACACTCTCGGTTCTAGCGCAGTCTTACGAAGTCTTGCCTTCTTTCAGTTCTGAGCCTTTATATCCCGTGTTTGGTTTTCCTGGTTTCTGATACTTCTAGATTATTTACCAATTGGTGACCTTTGACTATTTGTCTTTTTTGGATTGTCAATGGTTCGTCTGTTTCCTTATGACCATTTCCTTCATTCATGTGACAAACGCGCAGTGACCTAAGAGCCAGTAGGTGAAAAATCTTCAGTAAAGATGTGTAGATTTAATCAGGCAGTAAATTTGAAAGATTTGAAGGGCAGGTATTCTTGAAAAGGAAAAGTTAACACGAGTAAAACTGATGTTTTGGGGGTTTTTTTTATAACTCCTGGCATAAATTATGAACCGCCTTTGCTAGTGAAGTCCTACCTTTGAACCTTAATGTCGACACAAGCACAATTGAAAGGGGGATTTATGGAGGTTTAGAATTGTATTTCCTGTTGAAGACACGCCACAGTAAAACCTCGGTTTTTTTCGATTGATTGCATTTCATTGTCTTCTTTTCCTATTTTGTTCCAGTAACTGTTATAATGCCAAGGCTCAGATTTTTGTTCCCCTCCCACACACACTCACACACACACACACACACACACACACACACACAGTTCGTATCCTCTCTCTCCTCGGCTCTGTCAAGGACACTTGTAAGCTCATTCTCAGTATTTGTGTACATTACATATTGTGTTAACATAAATGCCTGTAGCATTTACACTTCTGTCACTTTCACATTTTCCTTGTGGTACCAACGAAAAATAATAAACAATAGCAAAAAGGATGAAACTAGTGCCTACCATTTTGCAAACCTGAACTGCACAATCGATCTACAGTTTGGAAGGAATTCTTCAGTGAAAGCTCTCTTGTTATTATAAGCAGGATTCCCCCGAGGAAGCTCAGAATTAATCCCAGGTGTGGACTCAAGTATTTGGTCCAAGTGTGAAAACGCCCTCCATCTCAACCCACCATAGGGACCTCAGCCACAGAGATAGGCTCCAAAACACCAGAAACTTCTGCCGCTGCCTCCCGATTGGGGGTGATTGGGGGGTGTGGCCAATGGATTAAGGAGTTCCTCATAGTGCTCCTCGCATCTATCTCAAGCGGAGGTCACCACTTCCCTGCATTTGTTTAGCAGCGACACTACCAGGAGCAGTAAGCTCCCAAGTGACCCAAGACCCTTCAAGAATTTTCTTAATTTGTGACTGTGTATGTCAGCAACAAAGATTGATATATATATATATATGTGTGTGTGTGTGTGTGTGTGTGTGTGTGTGTGCAAAATAAGTGAGCAGTGTTTTTCTGATAATACTTACCACAGAATTACATGAGCTAGCAAGGATTCAACAATGCTAGCAACTTGCACAGGGATTTTTAATTCTTTGTTTCTTATTTTTTTTTAACTTTTGCAGTCCCTGAGTGTATCTTTGTCTTTCTGTCTCCCGCCTCCATTCTGGCTCTCAGTCAGAAGGAGTTTTCTCCAGATGGTTGTTCAGTCGTTGCCTTAGGCCCGTTTTAGCCAAAAATGATTAGCGAATTTTTGGAGATTTTTTTTTTTTTTTTAAATCAAGATTCTCCTTTTTTTTTTTTTTTAAAGAAGTGTGATTTCTTGGCTTCAGAAACCTGACCAACTGTAATTGTAGTTATTGAACCCATTACTGATACTGCACACCACACACACACACACACACACACACACACACACGCAAATGAAAATGACTGCAGTGTTTGTTTCCTGTATTAGGCCACATTTGTCTTTGGTGGACTTCTGTTTTTTTTCATGATTGCCTTTGGAACTGTTCTGAGACATGTTTCTACTCTAAACCATCAATTTAACCACGAGCTGTTAATGAGCTGTATATAAGAACACACTTAGGACTGAGAACGACTGGCGTTAATGCCATTAGCTCCGTGTTCATTGTCCCACTGTGGATTATCTTGCTTATTTGTGTACAATTATAATTCAGTGACTTTGTCTCAGGGGGGAAAATTGGAATTGCATTCGCACATGCATGTGTCCATGTGACATGGGAATGAAGGGAAAATATGTTGGAGTGAAAAGATAAAATACGTTTCTTTTACCCCTCCTAACCACCAGGGGCAGCATGTAACACCTGGATACCACCTTGTGTTTCTGCTCAAGCATCCTGGGATTATTCTGTGTTTTTATTTTTGCCTTGAAAAGGAGGGAGGACGTAGCATTTAAACCAGCAACCAGTGGTTTTTTTTATATCTTCATTGGGACCAAATATCCCCATGAGGAAAGCAATATTTGACAGTTTTGACCTTGTGGGAACATTTGGCTTTTTTTTTTTTAATTTTATTTTTAAAAAAGTAGTTGGGGTTAGATTTAGGTGTAGCATAATATTAATTATCTGCATTAATATTTACGTCAGCGGAAGATGGTCCTCACAAGGATAGTAATACAAACGTGTGTGATGATAGAGTTACAGTGATAACAGGTTCAAGTTAACTTCATTACACACACACACACACACACACACACGCCATTATACTATTCTTGAGCCCCCTTTCTGCATTAAAGCAGAGAAATGAGGACTGTAATAATGTACAATGAGATATCAGGGCCTAGTTTTCGTTTCCCCAGGAGCAGGGTTCGAGGGTGTTGATCGTTCAGGTTATTATTTAAGATCATTAAAGGTGAGAGAGAAAATAAAGATGAGAGAGAGAGAGAGAGAAATTGTGGGGGAGAACAACTGAGACTTATGACCTAATTAACTGAAATGTTTGAGTTAAGAGCTGCAGGTCAAGAGGGAAGGAGAGAAACGAAGAAAAAATGATTATCTCTCCTCTATGCATGTCGCTTATTCGATATTCATGTCTTTATTGCCTTCTGGAGCAGAAGAATGAATGTGGCCAAGCACAGGGAGGTTAGAGATAGCAAATCTGAATGAAGAAAAAAAGGAGGGGAATCAAATTATCTCTCAATACGTGTGAAACAGGTCTTACATTTACATTTTACATTTACGACATTTGGCAGACGCCCTTATCCAGAGCGACTTACAATAGTGCTTTGAAGTCTATCAAAAATACATTTTGATATTGGCTCACTAGGTCACAAACTAGGAACACCATCAGTCCCAAACTCTGTCGGGGAGGTAATAGACAAGCGCTCAGACAATCCTTTTTTTTTTTTTAGTAAGTGCTAGCTTAAGTACTTTATGAAGAGGTAAGTCTTTAGACGTCGTTTGAAGGCTGCCGGTGACTCAGCTGTTCAGACATCTAGGGGAAGTTCATTCCACCACCTCGGTGCCAGAACAGAGAAGAGTCTTGATGCATGCCTTCCTTGAACCTTGAGAGATGGTGGGACCAGTCGAGCAGTGCTAGAGGACCGGAGGGAGCGTGGTGCCACGCGAGGTGTGATAAGAGCTTTGAGATAAGTGGGTGCTGGTCCGTTTTTGGCTTTGTAGGCGAGCATCAGTGTTTTAAACCTGATGCGGGCAGCTACAGGAAGCCAGTGGAGGGAGCGCAGCAATGGGGTGGTGTGGGAGAACTTAGGAAGGTTGAAAACCAATCATGCAGCTGCATTCTAGATCAGTTGCAGAGGACGAATGGCGCTCAGAGGGAGACCTGCCAGGAGTGAGTCGCAGTAGTCCAGTCTTGAAATGACAAGGGACTGAACAAGCATCTGTGTAGCCTGTGTGGAAAGAAATGGATGAATTCTTCTGATGTTATAGAGGAGAAATCGACATGAGCGTGTCAGATTAGCAATGTGAGAGGAGAAGGACAGTTAATTGTCCATGGTTACCCCGAGGATGCATGCAGTAACCGAAGGCGAGATCAGAGAATTGTCCAGGGAGATTGCAAGATCCTGAGATGGGGATGAATCGCCTGGCATGAACAGCAGTTCAGTTTTGCTGGGAATAAGTTTCAGCTGATGAGCTGTCATCCCTGATGCTGATATCCAAGCAGAAACATGAGTGTCCGAGGGAAGGAGAGGTTGAGTTGAGTGTCATCTGCATAGCAGTGGTATGAAAACCCATGTGAGGATATGACGGCACCAAGAGATCGGGTATAGAGGGAGAACAGGAGAGGACCAAGTACTGAGCCTTGTGGGACACCAGTGGAGAGTCTGCGGAAAGTCTTACAGAAAGGTTACACCCACTTCACATCAATGATCATATAATGTGTGTGTTTTAGACATGGTGCATGTTATGTTTCGCACATTTTCACATGTAGGGCGTGTGTTTGTATTTTTTAACATCTCAGAGAGAGAGAGAGAGAGAGAGAGAGATGTAAAGTGTAAAATGAAATGCCAACACACACACACACACACACACACATTTTATTGCCTCTAAATACACATCGTCAGTAAACAAAAGAAAATCTACCTCTTTTATTAGGTATTCCTAAGTCATGTTCCTCTGCTTTATTAAACCAAACACGCACCTTTAGATAATCAGATTCCACAGAACCTGTCTGATTTCTGCCAGACCCATTAGATACAATCTCATGACGCACAAAGCAAAACTAACATAATATGATAAATGATCCAACATCACGCAAACACACACACACACACACATACGCACGCACACACACATACGCACGCACACACATACACATTCATTATTCATTTAGACTGCTTTCTTCATTTTCCTTCCAATCTCACTAAAATGCCACCCTGCATTATTTACTCAGACAGCAGACGGAGGGATTGATTTATTAATCAAAGGTGCATCCCATTATTTCATTTCCATAATTGCCTTTTTTCTTTTTGTGGGTATGTTAGTGTGTGTGTGTGTGTGTGTGTGGATGAGTTTGTTTAATATTCTTTACCATATTAGCGCTTCAGTACTATAAATTCCAAATTCAGACTGAAAGTTCACGACTGCTACTACACCACGTTTCTGAAAATTCAGTATCATTCAATCGGTTTTATTAGAAAATATCTAGAATTTCAAGCTCAGTAGCATAACATGAGATTTACACTGACATCAGTATTTCAGTATTATAGTGTACATTAACTTTTCTTTCATAATTCAGTATCATTACTGAAAATTCTTAGCAGTCATAGCTACAGTCAAACTGATAATGCATGTTCCAACACGTCCGCTTCATACTGAAAATTTACTGTCGTAACTTCTGATTCATACTCAACATCTTATACGTATCTTATATTTCTACAGGAAATTAAAAATACATAACATATGCTGATGCTGTTAATTCAGTGTCATGATTTAAGACTTATACAGAAAATCCAATGTGACAAATACAAAAGTAATAAAACTTTCATATCATGACTTATATATATATATATATATATATATATATATATATATATATACATTTATACTGACACTTCAGTAGCGGAACTACAGAATAATTGTGAAAATATTTCTAAAAATTAAAATTATGTATAATAACTGCAGGTAAGAATTTTAGTATAATTTGAAATTATTTAAACGAAAAACTACAGATTTGTGCAATTCAGTATCATTATTCAAAATTCATACTGAGCATTTTGTATCATAGCTACAGTCAAGCTGAACGTTGTTTAATTTTTAGATAAGATTTTTATATAGTATAATACTTGCGTAATACTAACATACTGAGAGTTCATTAAAACAATTTGACCTTCTTTTCCCAATATTCAGTATCATAAAACTATTTAAATCACTGAGTTAGTATTTACATTGGAATCAGTATTTCAGTATCATAACTTAGGATTGATATTGTGAATTTCAGTAGATTTATAATTGTAATTCAGTGCCATCACTTTAGAAAACTTTAGATTTATACCTTAGGTTTATATTGATAATTCAGTATCATAACCACAGCTTCATGTTAAAGATTTGAGTTCATTGTTAAAATGCAAAATTCTTTCCAGACAATCGAGTGTCAATGTTAAAAATGTATACTAAAATTCACTATCGTTACTCTTGATTAACAGTATATGTTTAGTATCATCGCTCCAGATTCATAATGGAAAGTAGTTGAATATAAAAGTAGCTGAATGTAAAAGAATTTGACTCTCATATTTAGTGTATAGTAAGAGTTGTTCATTCTAGAGTCAAAGTCTGGTATCGTTTTAAAATTTACATTGAAATCAAATCTCAGTACATTTAAACAGTTCGATATAACTTAAGATTCATAATAAGCTTCAGATCTATAATAAGTTTACTTTAAAAAATTCCGTTTCAGAAATTCATAGTAGAAATATACTTCTTATTCACTATAACTCCAGATACATAACAAAACTTCAGTACAATATTTCCAGATTTATAGCAACAATTCAGTAATAACTGTGGATTCATATCATAATTACATACCATAACCATTTTATTATGATATCAGTATCACAAGTTTAATAACATAGCTTAAAATTGAGACAGAAACATTAGCCTAATAACAGATTCATATTAAAGATTTATACTAACTTATAACTAATCATAACTCCAGATTATTATTGAAAATTCAGTACCGGACGTACACACCAAGTCCAGCTCTGTAGTGAAAATGGGAATGACGCTTCATTACACTTCATTACGCCTGCTTTATTTGCCTCGAGTCAGCTGTCACTACCCAATCCATATTAATTAAATCTTCAAGCTTACCTTCCAATCTACCTCAGTGCAATCAATTATATACAGACACGAAACGATTATTTATTGATCATTAAACTCTAGTTCTCATATACCTATGACCTAGGGGATCAAACACGCCTGCGCACCAAATGTAAAGGAAGAAATGATAAATGAACACAACATCCAATTAAAGCAAAAAAAAACGTAGGTGATAAAAAGGAGGCAGCGTTTACGCACAGCTCCGGTTCTTCTGCTCGGAGAACTTGCTGCGCGCGCCATGCTTGAAGAGTCATCGACTTCCGTGAAGGGATGAGAGAAGCAGGAAGAGAATGCAAAGTATAGCAAAGAGTATGAATATGAAATTACAACATTGAACAAAACTTTTACCTACAATGCCATTTTAATTGCTTCCAGCGCCTCTCATTGCTCATGCTGGTTCTTCGTCTTCCGGTTGTCAGCACTACGCACCCAAAGCATGCCTTCGCAATGTAGCGTGTAGCTTTTTTGCTAACTGGCAAGACGTCAGCAGAACATTATTTTTGCTCTTAATGAGCACCTGAGTTTCAGTGTTCGGGCAGTGGTGCCTGTTAGACTGTAAGTACGAATCTGGAGAAAACAATGCAGCTATTTAAATCACGCAGTGGTTTAAGCCTTGGCGATGATTTAGCAATAAACAACAAAAGACATGAAATGCAGAATGACAGAAATATTACGAATAATTGTAGAATTGAAATATACTATAGAAATGTACCTTCTGAGAAAGTCTGAATCACTCATTAGTATAATTATTCCTATTCCCTGTGCTTTAAAAAACATATTGGTTTCTCACGCCGATTGACGCTAAACATGTCACAGCATGGCCTTCCCAATCCACACCGGAAGCATCTGAGGCACGTTAATGAGGCTTCGGCTCTTTTTTTTTCTTTTCACAGAAATCCACTGAAGCCCATTTTCTACATTTCTGTGCATTTTATTTAAAATGCTAATCTACAAAGAGGTCATGATTGTGCAACCTGTCGCTGCATAGCACAATGTTTGGACGCTATGATACTCATTTTACACCACCATGGGAAACAAAATAAACACAAGCACACATTGGTTATTTACTGTCTCACTGCATCTGAATCTGAATGGATTTGTTATCCAATCATGTTTATACAACATTTAGTTCCAGTTCGCTAATTTGATTGGTCAAGCGGTGTTCCTGGACTGCCTATATTTCCTATAACTGCACTGTGACGTTTCGCTGCGTGTTTCACTCCACTCGTCTGTGTTTACGTCATAAAACGCTTCCTAGTTCGAGACCGTTACTACAGTAGAGTTAGCGACATCATCGGCAGACATACCAAATATAACTTTGGGCTTAAAATATGAAAGCGCGTCAGTTGAAAATGAACAGTTTCTAAAACTGTTGCATGAAAGCGATATCGCACTCGCTATTGTGCAGTCATACTGAATATCGGCACGGCTGTGATTCACCTCAGGGCACTCTCGATCACGCGATATTGCTACTGGGATGTTTTGCAAATAAGCAGATGGGAGCGTGTGATTGGCTTGGCTAAGAGGGGGCATTCTTCTCACTGGGGGATTCTGGTATCTCTCAATTGACCATTTCCAACTAAGCCCCTCCCTCCGGTTTGAGCTGATATTTGATTTTTTTTTTTTTTTACAAGGATGAACAGCAGCACAGCTTCATTGAGCATCCACATGAATGCAGTGAGGCCAAAGAGGTGTCGCACACCAGAAAAAGAGCACATCCCTGGTGATGATGCTTTACCTGGTAAAGATATATACAGCACAGGTATTTATTTGTGATGAGCTTGATGAACTCCCACAGTAGAAGATTTAAGCACAGGTTTATTAGAGCTGTGTTAATTAATTTTGGGTTATGACAAAGTGCGGGAGTCAGTAGAGTCAAGCTCAGGAATACAATATCCAGCTCTACAGCCGCTTCTATGGCCAGGCCCAAAGAGCTGAACATCTGGAAAAGTGTCTAAGTGGGAAAATGGTGAGACACAAACGTGCAAAACACATCGACAAAACCAAAAACCTAAGAGCAAATCTGAAAAATGCAACAGGAAACCCAAAACACACACAAGAGCAAAACCAAAACACACACAACAGCCAAACCAAAACACACACAACAGCCAAACCAAAACACACACAACTGTGAATCAGAAAACACACAACAGCCAAACCAAAACACACACAACAGCCAAACCAAAACAGACACAACAGCCAAACCAAAACACACACAACAGCCAAACCAAAACAGACACAACAGCCAAACCAAAACACACACAATAGTGAAACAGAAAACACACAACAGCAAATCTGAGAACACAACAGCCAAACCAAAACACACACAACAGTGAATCAGAAAATGCAACAGCAAAACCAAAACACACACAACAGCGAATCACAAAACACACAACAGCAAAACCAAAACACACAAAAGCAAAACCAAAACACACACAACAGCGAATCACAAAACACAACAGCAAAACCAAAACACACACAATAGTGAAACAGAAAACATACAACAGCAAATCTGAGAACACAACATCAAAACCAAAACACACACACAACAGCAAATCACAAAACACAACAGCAAAACCAAAACACACACAACAGCGAATCACAAAACACACAACAGCAAAACCAAAACTCACACAACAGCAAAACCAAAACACACACAACAGGGAATCACAAAACACACAACAGCCAAACCAAAACAGACACAACAGCCAAACCAAAACACACACAACAGTGAAACAGGAAATGCAACAGCACATCATGTACATTTACATTTCACATTTGTTCATTACGCAGATGCTTTTATCCAAAGCGACTTACAAATGAGAAACAGAAGCAAAGCAAAATAATGCAACAGCAAAAAACCAAAACACACACGACAGCGAATCAGAAAACACAACAGCAAACCTCAAGCTGTTCTAGTAGCTGTAACCTTAAATACATAATCTATTGGTCTGCTTTTGTTTAATAAAAATATTTTCTACCCTCCAATGTTAGACATACTGTATGTTTTAAGTAAAATAATAAGACTATATGCAAGGCACTGTTCCATCCCGCTCACTTAGACTCATTTATATGTGCTATATTGTATGTAAACACTGGTTCTTACCGCGCATGGATCAGTGTGTGTAATGAGAACGGCTAGACACGTGATCACACGAGCACACGGTGTGAGTGCTCTTTTCCTCTGTGATGTTACAGCCATCTTCCACCCGTGCATTTGTCTCCCAGCGCACACAGGACAGAACACATTCAGGATCCAACTCCTAGCCAATGGAGAAGATGTGAAAAGCTAGAATTATTAGAAATTGTTTTTTGCTTAGCATAAATCAAAAGCCACAATCAAATAACGTACATCAATATGTTTGAAGGTGAAGTTGACTGGTTTGGTGAGGTGTGTGTTGATGGTTTTAGGAAGAGTCGCTGACACCAGAGTGGACGTCAGGGTGGTTTTAGCTCTGCTGGTAGCTGTGTTGAAGAAGTTAGGTTTAAGGATCTCTTGCATGTTGGTGTAGCTCATGAAGACCACAGCAGCAGATCCTTAATAAATACCATTAAGCAGAGACACTGACATAACATAAAATGTTCCACAAGTCTGGAGCAGCTAAAAATTTGCTACTGAAGCGTAATCCATAAGCATACTGCAGAGACAGGTTTCTTATGCTAACTAAGAAAGCGGTGTCTGAAAAGCACATAAAATGAAAAAGTAAGTAGTCTTGCCAAAAAGGTTCACTGAACTACATTACCCATCAGCCCCAGCATGTCAGGTGATCATATCACATGTCCCACTGATCACTCATACCTGTTTTGTGTTAACCCTAATCACCACCCCTATTTAAGTCCTGGTCTCTGTATGTTTCGTTCTTTTGTTGTCGTTGTGTGATTGAGTGATTGAGTGGATGTGTGATTGAGTGAATGTGTGATTGAGTGAATGTGTGATTAAGTGATTGAGTGATTGAGTGAATGTGTGATTAAGTGATTGAGTGATTGAGTGAATGTGTGAGTGATTGAGTGATTGAGTGAATGTGTGAGTGATTGAGTGAGTGAGTGAATGTGTGAGTGATTGAGTGAATGTGTGAGTGATTGAGTGATTAAGTGATTGAGTGAATGTGTGAGTGATTGAGTGAATGTGTGAGTGATTGAGTGGATGTGTGATTGAGTGATTGAGTGAATGTGTGATTGAGTGAATGTGTGATTGAGTGAATGTGTGAGTGAGTTATTGAGTGAATGAGTTATTGAGTGAATGTGTGATTAAGTGATTGAGTGAATGTGTGATTAAGTGATTGAGTGATTGAGTGAATGTGTGAGTGATTGAGTGATTGAGTGAATGTGTGAGTGATTGAGTGAATGTGTGAGTGAGTGAGTGA
>CM041000.1:15952818-16002375 GCA_022985145.1 Pangasius djambal | reverse complement strand
AGTGATTGAGTGATTGAGTGAATGTGTGAGTGATTGAGTGAGTGAGTGAATGTGTGAGTGATTGAGTGAATGTGTGAGTGATTGAGTGATTAAGTGATTGAGTGAATGTGTGAGTGATTGAGTGAATGTGTGAGTGATTGAGTGGATGTGTGATTGAGTGATTGAGTGAATGTGTGATTGAGTGATTGTGTGAATGAGTTATTGAGTGAATGAGTTATTGAGTGAATGTGTGATTAAGTGATTGAGTGAATGTGTGATTAAGTGATTGAGTGAATGTGTGATTAAGTGATTGAGTGAATGTGTGATTGTGTGATTGAGTGAATGTGTGATTGAGTGATTGAGTGATTGAGTGAATTTTTTTAGTACTGCAAGAGGAATGACCTGTAAAAAAGACCAAATAATCACACTACAGCAAAGCATGAAGTAAATGAAATGTAACACAGTGCTTTTAAGTGCGAACGTCTTGTAGAAATAATGCTTTGAAAGTAAGTTACTATATTTTTTGTGCTGTATGGATTGCAAAACTACTCAGGCGTTGGAACGAGGTAGTAGATGACTTCCTCCATCGCAGTCCGGGGTTCGTGTAAACTGCTCGGTGATGGTACACACTGTATACATGCTGTACGTGACTGAGTCACAACTATATATGAAAAAGGGTTTCACTGGAATCACTTGGCATGGAAAGGCTTCCTGTACCAGACTCCCTGATATTCATGCAGGAAGAGACTAAGCGGTCTCCACCAACCCCAGTGAAACTGTACCATCCCTCCTGCAGGTTGCTGTCATCGTTTGGCCAGACAGGAAACAGGGTGGACAAAAAAAAAAACAACAACATTCCGCCAGGGGTCAGAGAGAGTTTTATGACTCTTGCAAACATCTGGGGAACAGATAATTTCATAGAAATACTGATATTTCAGGTCTGTGTGTAGTAGAGATGTAACCAAATACAAACACATTATTCAGCATGAATAGATAACGTGTTTTAAACAGATACAAATTTCCAAATAAAAAATTTTTTTTTTTTTTTTGGAAAGCTTGTGCTGCGCGATGCATTCACAGCATTCATTCATCCTTAGTAACTGCCTGGTCAGGGTCGCAGTGGCTTCAATTGCACTGCTAGTTTCATTCTATTGGGAAATAGAACCAGCTACACTCGTTAGAAAATATCACAGGCAGGTACAAAGAAAAATAATAAATGCTTGTGCAGGATTTAAAAAAAAAAAAAACAGCCCCACGCACATGTTTAGCTGAGACCAATTATGAACTGGAGTGATGTAGCTGAGGTTGAGGAACTGTCAGATCCAGAATTCGCACAGAATTTTTAATGGTTTCTATGGTTTCTGGAGGCATAAACGTAGGCTTCATATTAAATAAGTAAATAAATAAAAAGGTTCTGGTTTTAAATACTAGTACAGATACAGATAATGGCATTGTGTTACACGCCTAGTGTGTAAATTCACTCAAATATTTATAAAGCACTTAAAAAAAACAAAACATTCACTTCTTTGCCAAACTTTAATGACCTTATCTTGAGTCATGCCACATCACGTTTTGGATCAACATAAAGAAATGAAGAGAGATGAAAGAGAAATGAAAGGAAAATGCTGAGTGACAGGGTGGTGTGGTGAAGCCGAGTTACTGTTACCACCCCAAGGCTGATTTTTTTTTTTTTCATATAACAGCACATCACCAAAGGTTTTATTCTGCTTCCACCACAGCAATTTGCCAACAATTCATTTTTTTATTTATTAAAGAATGACATAATACTCTTTATCCATTTATATTTACATTTAGTGTTGCAGCATGTCCACAAAACAAGTTCCGGTTATCACTCACAGTACATTCAGCAGCTAGAAGCAGTGATTCCTTCACTAGCCTCTATTTTTTTTTTTCTCTTTTTGAAGTTCATGAAAATGAAATGAAATGCAGTTCGTCATGTTTGAGAAACCACAAAGTGTAAACTCCTCTGTCCTGAATATGCTGAAAAGTATAAAAAAAAATACAGCTTTACCTCTGACTGTTCCAAAGCGCTGACACTGGAGACTCCTTCCATCAATATTCAGTGAATATCTCCTGACAGAAAACTTCACCATATCATTGATTATACGTGTTCTTTTTTTTTTCTTTGATTTAAAACAAAATTTAAAAGATTTTCAACTACAATTTCGGTAAAGTTAACTGTGAAGTACACATCCTGCTTCTCTGGACCTTGGACATGCTTTAATGGTTACCCGCGATGTGACACTTAGGATTTAGGACCATCATGATAGAAGCTCCAGAGGAATTATTCCAATTTTGAAAATGAAGAAAACGTCAATGTGTGAATTCAGACAGTACGTATTTCACTATGCATTAAAATGTAACGTTAACACACAACAAGATAAAACGAAACGAAATAAACGTTGCCCGGAGAGACGCAGGAAGGAACGATATTGCTGCAGATGTGCTCGGCTGAGAACTCAAGACCCTGACGTTTTATCAAGTTCGAAAGTCAGTCTGAAGAATACGCAGAAATGTAAAATGTAATAAAGAAATAACACTCAGAAGTAATTCATGGATGGGTGGGCAAAAGCGATTTCATTTCATCATGTTAAGCCGGGTTTTGCTGCCGCAGGCGCAATCATACATCGTAAGGAACAATCTTTGGTCGCGAGCTGAGATCGGTGGTCTTAGGATGTATAACGTGACGCTCACCGTCAGATGATTATAGCACAGCTGATGACAAAGTTCTGGCAGTGTCAGAAAATCTCAGAGGGTGAGTGCAGCTAACGTGAAACTATTTTATGCTTTCCCGTTTCACTGCGCACTCAGTTACGGCAGAACAGCTATCTTCATCGTTTAATCCGACATGAACATGTTATTTCGCAATTTTCTCGCAAGTTCGAGAATTCTTATTGGGATTATCTCGTACAGCGTGAAAGAATAATCAGAAAAGACTGCCGGAGTCGCAGAGCGTTAAACTTCACTTTAACGCCTTACAATATCATTGATATAAATAATATCATGCTGATGTTACACACACAAAGGTTTAGACAAGTTAGCATTTTCACATTTCTCCGTTTTATAGTGTATAATTCGAAAATGAAATGAAGGACATGTTCATACAAAAAAAACAACAACAACTAAACAAACAAACAAAAAGAAATAAAAGCAAATCCATGCAAAAGCAGATTGTGGCTGTAACAATCCATGAGGACATCCAGGTGTTTTTTTTTTTTTTTTTGTGTAATCATGTTCTGACGTTAATTATGTTTCGTTCTTGTTTGACAAAACTTCCACTCGTGGCTTGATCATTTGCATAAGTATGAGAATTTGTCATGTCAAATCACTGATCTTTGAGTTGATCCGAGTGTGTTATGCGCCTCTCTCCCACAGAGACATCGGAGCGTCTCTGCAGTCTTCTCAGTAGGACCCCTGGACTGTTCTCACACAAACTAAGTAGTGTTTTAATGGAAAGTGTCATTGCGAATGAGCTCAGGCAGGCTTACAAGTGCGCAAGTAATGACTCTGTACTTTTGACTTGTGTTCGTGTGTGTGTGTGTGTGTGTGTGCGCTCAGATTTCTACTGTTTACTTTTATTTCTCTGCAAGAAGAGTGTGTTCCACTGTGTGTGTAAATAGCTATAATTATGATAATGGAAGTGTGGATGTGTGATATCAGTACATTAATCAGGCTAGGTGATTATCCCTCATTCATCTGAGCGATTGCGAGCAGATGTCAAGGAAAGGAAAGAACAGCAAGAATTGAACGGAGGCAGACGTCAGGAAATCAAGGCAGAGGAAAGGGCAGGAATGAGAGAAACCAGGAAGGAAGAGAGGACGGCAAGAAAAGAGTGAAGGAAGGAAGGGGGAAACGGCAGAGGAGGAAAGAAAGAAGAAAAACAGGAAGGGGAAGGAAGAGATAGAAACCTTGAAGGAATAAAGGAAGGGAGGAAAAGAGAAGCAACGGCAGGCAGAAAGCGGCAAATATGAGAAGCCAGGAAGTCAGGAAAAATGGAAGTGGAGGAAGGAAAAAAGGAAAGGGAAGAAATAAAAAAGAGGATAGTTTCCCAGTAACGTTCTATGTAGGGAATTATATATATATATATACAGTTCTGTGCAAAAGTCTTAGGCACACGCAAAGAAGCGCTGTAGAGCGAAGATGCCTTCAAAAATAAGGAAATTAAATGTTTCTGCATTAAAAAGAAAAAGGCTATAAAGAGCAGTAAACAAATAGATGATCAATAAAAGTCAATAAAAAAAAGTCAATTTTGTGTGAAAAGTGTCTCTTATGGAATCTGCTGCTTTCTTTACTGACATACAAACATTTCTTTTCTGTAACGTTTCGTTTCGTGCTGGAAAACTAATGTAAAATGTTTTCGTACTGAATCAATAATGTAGACGTCAGAAAATAAACATCTATATGTATATTTATATAGATAGATAGATGGATAGATGGATAGATAGATAGATAGATAGATAGATAGATAGAATCCAGATTTATGGAATCCCTGAGCCGGTGTCACATAGCATTCAGAGGCGGTTCAGTGTGTTACCCAGCTGCAGACTGACCCCCCGCTTGCTTGTAAATAAATGGCTTCATGTACTGTATACAGGCCAGATTAAGGTTTGGAGAAGGGTGCGTGCTGATCCTGAACAACCGGCCCGAGCAGGTCTCAAAGCGTAAACCTCCGCACCCCGAACATGCCAAATAAAATAAAATAGCAAAATGGGAATAGACTCCTGGGTAGTTTTCACTACACTCATAGGTGTGTATATATATTTCCCCAGAGATCCTTTTTATCTGTTAGTTCTCTCTCTTCTTTTCTTTCTCTTCCCACGGCCACGCCTTAAATCTCTCTTGTCCCTTCTTTCTGCTTTTCTTTTCAGTTCCTTGGTTAATTCTTCTTCATCCTTATTTTCCTTTTATTCTTCCCGCAGGCAAAGCCCTGGCATACAGGTCCCCCTCTGCGTATAAGTATCCCGCCTGACAGGCGAAGGCAGGCCAGGTTAATGAGCCTGCGGAATTCTGGGTAACGGTGCTGCTGCCCTCTGCTGGCTGCTGATGCTGTACTGCACCCGCGTTATTATTATTATTATTATTATTATTATTATTATTATATAATGTCATGAAAAAAAATTATCCAAATTATTATTTTACATAATTTTGCAAAGAAGTAAAAGAAAGAAAGCAAAGAAGAAGGATTAAAAGACACAAAGTTTAAATGAAAGAACATTCAAAAGGAAGATGATAAATAATAATAATAATAATAATAATAATAATAATAATAAAGAGCAAAAAAAAAAGTGGTTGCTAGGTGTGTTTCTAGGCAGTTGCTATGCTAGGTGCAATGCTAGGATGTTGCTAGGCAGTTGCTAGGATGATGCTAGGCAGTTGCTAGGGTGTCCCAGGTGCAATGCTAGGATGTTGCTAAGCAGTTGCTAGGATGATGCTAGGCAGTTGCTAGGGTGTCCCAGGTGCAATGCTAGGATGTTGCTAAGCAGTTGCTAGGATGATGCTAGGCAGTTGCTATGATATCCCAGATGTAATGCTAGGATGTTGCTAGGATGATGCTAGGCAGTTGCTAGGATGATGCTAGGCAGTTGCTAGGATGATGCTAGGATGTTGCTAGGATGATGCTAGGCAGTTGCTAGGATGATGCTAGGATGTTGCTAGGATGATGCTAGGCAGTTGCTAGGATGATGCTAGGCAGTTGCTAGGGTGTCCCAGGCAGTTCTATGTTCTTATTTAAAAAAAAATAATAATAAAAAAAGATTGGTGCATGTTAAGTGCTATAACCTGAAGTGCAACTTAAAATGGCGCAGTGAACACCCTCTCAAAGTGGCAAGTACAGTGTTATTAATTAATTAATATGTAAAATGCTAACTTGTACTCATATAATGTGCACAAGTGTATTGAGTTTTGAGTCAGGAGTCAAGACTTGAGTCAAGCTACCATTTGCTAGCTAGCTGACGTTGGCTAATCCATCATATTAATCAAACGAATGTACGTATATGTAGCTAATGTAATGTAATTATTAAAATAAACTGGTAAACAGCAGTCAGTATTTACAACACAACCTGTTTTCGAGAAAGAAATCACTGTTCTCCATCTAGCACTCACGCACGCAGGAAGTTACCCATCTGGTCCGTTTAAAAAGGACAGACTGGCTAACCTTTCCAAGCTGCTTTGAGTGTTAGCTAATGTCATTCACTCAATAGCAAATTGTTATAAAATTTAGCTGGTGTTAGCTGCCTTGGTTGATATCATCACTTCATTTACTCACGCTGGTTTGCTAGTTATAATGTCAGTAGAACGAGCTAGCTTAGACATCAATATGAAGAAAAACTGCAAAGAAATCCCTGCTGGAAAACGTGTGTTCATGAGACTCGACTGTCATCTCTAAAGCTGTCAATCATCTCATTAAACACACTTTTATTTAACGACAAATAAACTCTTAGAAAATGCATTTATCGTAAGGAAAAGTGACAGAGTGACAGAACGCTATTACCGCAAATAATTTATGGAGATGTAACTTAAATGTAAGACTGTAAGATTCACTAATATGGGAATGGGCGGAGTTAACAGTTATACCGCAGCCAGCCACTAGAGGGCCTCAGAGACATTTTAGCTTCACTTTTAAACTCCTGTTATCCTTATACACAATCACACACACCCTCATATACGAACACCCAGGGGGGCACGGTGGTTCAGTGGTTAGCACGTCTGCCTCGCACCGCCGGGGCTGGGGCTTGAATCCCGCCTCCGCTCTGTGTGCGTGGAGCTTTGATGTTCGCTTCAAGTACCCCCTCTGGGTTCCTCCCCCAGTCCAAAGACGTGTGTCGTAGGCCGATTGGCATCTCTAAAGTGAACGTGTGTGTGATTGTGCCCTGTGATGGGTTGCTACCCAGTAGACATACAGGGCGTCCCCCGCCTTGTGCCCTGAGGTCCCTGTGATGGGCTCCAGGGTCCCTGTGTAGCAGAAGCAGGATGGATGGATGAAATCACCTGACATTGTCTAATATTGCCCTCTAGTGGTGACAGAATGATACACACATTAACATTCTGGGGAATTAGCAAATTATACGCTTTTCCTTCTCTCATGTATCAAGAATTCAGTTTATTGTGTTTCTTTTAAATATTCTAATGAGTGCAACAACCTTGTGTGTGTGGGTTTTGTACAGTGTGTGTGGGTTTTTGTATAGTGTGTGTGGGTTTTGTACAGTGTGTGTGTTTTTGTACAGTGTGTGTGTGGGTTTTGTACAGTGTGTGTGTTTGTACACTGTGTGGTTTTTGTACTGTGTGTGTGTTCACCGTGTGTGTGTTTGTAGTGTGTGTGTGGGTTTTGTACAGTGAATCAGTAAAAGCAGGCTCTGTCTCGGACGCGACGTCACGCTGCGGCACCGTCGGGAGCGCGCCGGGCGCGGTCACGATCCATGGGAGGGGTCGAGAGGGAGCGCGCAGTCTCGGGCGCGTGCACTTTTCCGGAGCCGGTGCTGCTGCTGCAGGGAGAGGAGCCGCTGCAACGGTTTTATTCTGTTCACTGTTTATCCCATTCGCTCTGTTTTACACCGACAGCAACATGCGCGAGATCGTTCACCTGCAGGCGGGACAGTGCGGCAACCAGATCGGAGCCAAGGTGAGAGAAATCACCATCATCATCATCATCATCACCATCATCGCCATCATCATCACCATCATCACCATCAACATCGCCATCATCATCACCATCATCACCATCAACATCGCCATCATCATCATCATCACCATCATCATCACCATCATCACCATCATCACCATCAACATCGCCATCATCATCATCACCATCATCATCATCATCATCATCATCATCAACATTAACATCAATATTAATATCATCACCATCTTCATCATCATGAAACAGCAAAACATGAAACACTGCCGCATTTGAAGTGATGGATTTATACACGCAGTCTGGCTTCTCTGCAAAACTGTATAAATGAGAACATAAACAAACAAACAAACAAACAGATAAATAAATAAATGATATCGTATTTACACACTTTTTTTGTTATCTGGTGTGATATTACCAGTAGCTGAGCAGTGTACCGGCGGTGCGGCAGAAATACAGCTGTCACTTTACACATAGCAGCGACTAATGGCTGCCTTCTGATAAATAAAGAGGCTCTTCATCCGAAATCTATTCAACTAATTAACCAGATTATTGCTGAAGATTATTTTTTATCATATCACAAAAAAAGAAAATGCTGATTTGATCTGATGTTGATGTTGATGATGATGATGGTGAAGATGATGGTGAAGATGATGATGATGTTAATGGTGAAGATGATGTTGATGATGATGTTAATGATGTTGATGGTGATGTTGATGATGATGAAGATGATGAAGATGGTGATGATGATGATATTAATGATGATGATGATGGTGAAGATGATGATGTTAATGATGTTGATGGTGGTGATGATGGTGAAGATGATGATGATGTTGATGGTGAAGATGATGATGATGATGATGATGATGATGATGATGATGTTAATGTTAATGATGATGTTAATGATGTTGATGGTGATGTTGATGATGATGAAGATGATGAAGATGGTGATGATGATGATGCTCAGACATGGCTGATATAGTGGCAGTGATGGTGCGAGGTGCACTTTGCTTTGTGTCTGGCTCAGTCTGGTTGCTGAGTGGGCGTGGACCCTCTCTGACCTTAAACTGCACAATTACACTGATTTCTCTTCATCTGTATCCTTCTGTCGCTCATCCTCTGCATGATCATGCGGCTGTCGAATTCCCAGAGCTGGGATTTGGGATGAATTTCACGGCTGGTGAGATTGTTGCTTTCATCGTGTCTGTACAGGGGTGCGGTTCTGCTCTCCGGCTGCAGGAAATATCCTAAAGTGATCAGTGGAATAAAGAAAAAAAACACAAATAACTTACAACTTAAACATTACAGTTTCGGTCTAAAGAGACAAGAGGCAAATGATTTGTGTAAATGTGGTCCGATTGTGTGAAACCTGTCATTCACCCAAACAAAACAAAACAAAACATTGATCTCTGTGTGTGTGTGTGTGTGTGTGTGTGTGTGTGAGAGAGAGATTCAGGATGATTCATTGTGCAGCACACAATGAACCCATTTAGAGATTTGCATATTTGCATATTTATTTGCATATTTAGAGGCGGATCAGGATCAGCTGATGGTTGTGCAGTTAACTAGCGATACATATTACACTCCTGTTTTACACTGTGCGTCTCGATTCAAATTTATTCTTACTTTATTTGATGTATTATTATTATTATTATTATTATTATTATTATTATTATTATTATTATTATTCACGTCCGCAGGATAAAACAGGACAGATTAACATCTAACAAAATGTGTGAGCGCAAATATTTAATTGTACTAATTCGGATCCGTTCACAGAATTTCATTAAATAATATATTATCTGGGTTAATAGTGTTAGAAAATTATGGTTTATGGCATAATGACCAAACTGTTTAATATCAACAAGATAAAACAAAACAAAACAAAAAGCCAATCCATAGCAAAAGTTATTTTTCTAGCCCTTTTATCCTTTTTTTTTTTACATTTTAACAGTTAAATAAATAAAAAGACTTTTATCATTGCTGCACTGTTATCATGACTAATAACTGCACGAGAATGAAATAGGCATATTTTGATTTGTTTTGTTGAAACGATTTGAATTTCATTTGTACAGCACGATTTAAAACAAATCAGGATGCGGCGACAATGAAAAATTGAACAGATAAAAATAAAAAAATAGAAAAAAAATCAAGTAAAAAAAAAAAAAGTCAAATGGTGACGATGTTCTATTTGTTTGTCTGTTTTATTGTATTTTATTGTTTTATTTTTTTTTTTAGAGTTCTTTCACTGTTTTATTTCTTGGACCATTTTATTGAATATATAACGCATTTTTTTTTTAAAAAAAAGAAATAAATCACAGGTTTATTAAACAAAGCAAAGCTTTATTTAAATAAAACGCCGTGTCATGTCTATGATATTCTGAAATGGCCATGATGATAATATTAGGATGGAGAACATTTCGTTGGATTGTATGACAGATTATTGGCACAGAGTGATTAGTTTATGACTATTAAACATCTTTCGATGGCCGTGAAACTGCCTGATCTCCGTCCTTCTGGTTCTGCAGTTCTGGGAGGTGATCAGCGACGAGCACGGCATCGACCCCACCGGGACCTATCATGGAGACAGCGACCTGCAGCTGGACCGCATCAGCGTCTACTACAATGAAGCCACAGGTAAATATTACAGTCACGGAAAGGTCACGTGAGCTTCACGTGATTTATTATAAAGTGATTCTTTTTCACATGAATCATTTATCTCCCATTTTCCCGTGTGGTCACATGGCACTGTTTATATGCTAGTATAGTACTGTATATGTTTATTATTAGATGTGGAAAGACACTTTCGCATGTTACTCATATAATCACTGTTGTGAGTGTTGTGAGAGACTGGTACTTCCTGTTTGTGATTAGACGTTATAGCGTCCATTAACAAATCACTTTCAAATTATTTTATAATTGGTCTAAACACATGTATTCACATACACACCCACACGCGCGCGCACAGGCACACAAGATGTAGCATGCAGAGAGCTGATAATGGTGGGCGTGTGTTTTATTGAAATAAATCCAAAAATCATATTCCAAGGCCACGTCTTCACGTCGAGACACGAACACAACAGGGTACAAACAGACCAGCTAATCAAAAACGAAACACAGAACCACCGGGCAAGTGTGCGATTTTTAACGTTTGTGTTCAATTCTCCGCTTCCTCAGGAGGGAAGTATGTTCCTCGTGCCATCTTGGTGGATCTGGAACCAGGAACCATGGACTCGGTTCGATCTGGACCCTTCGGACAGATCTTCAGACCCGACAACTTCGTCTTTGGTGTAGTGAAACAGACTTTTTTTTTTTTTTTTTTTAATTTCATTGTTTGATTTGATTGTGGTATTAAAAGAAAACACAAAATGTACCACATCACATTTGATTTGAACTGCAGGTCAATCTAAAACATGCCACTAGAGGGCAGCACGCAGACAAATTCCATAGCGAGACATTGGTGAAATGTATTTTTTGCTCTTGATGATCTTCCTGATTGTAGATGGGAGGGGAAATGTGCGACAGAGGGAACGTGATGGCCTTAAAATCCTTTCTGGATCAGTTTTACAAACACTAGTCATTTTTAACTGATTTTTATTTCACCATATCTCTTCAAAAAAAAAAAAAAACAACCTGAAATTGTTTTGTAAAAAAGTTGCTGAGGTAAAGCATAGGGTTTCATGTTGAAGAATTTATTTTTAGTTTATAGTACAAAACATTTTAAAACATGGCAGTGATCAGTCCCACTGTGATGTTAATTATAAACCACTGACAGGTTTTCTGTACTTCTCTACCAGGCCAGAGTGGTGCTGGGAATAACTGGGCCAAGGGCCACTACACGGAGGGAGCCGAGTTAGTGGACTCCGTCCTGGATGTGGTGCGTAAGGAGGCTGAGAGCTGCGACTGTCTGCAGGGTTTCCAGCTCACCCACTCTCTGGGCGGCGGCACTGGCTCGGGCATGGGCACGCTGCTAATCAGCAAGATTCGTGAAGAATATCCCGACCGTATCATGAACACCTTCAGCGTGGTGCCCTCACCCAAAGTGTCTGATACAGTGGTGGAGCCCTACAACGCCACACTGTCTGTGCACCAGCTGGTGGAGAACACTGACGAGACCTACTGCATTGACAACGAAGCTCTGTACGACATCTGCTTCCGTACGCTCAAGCTGACCACACCCACTTACGGTGATCTGAACCATCTGGTCTCAGCCACCATGAGCGGTGTCACGACTTGCCTTCGCTTCCCCGGGCAGCTGAACGCTGATTTGCGCAAGCTGGCCGTCAACATGGTGCCATTCCCACGTCTTCACTTCTTCATGCCTGGTTTTGCGCCCTTGACCAGCAGGGGGAGTCAGCAGTACCGCGCTCTTTCCGTCCCTGAACTGACGCAGCAGATGTTCGACGCTAAGAACATGATGGCTGCCTGTGACCCGCGCCATGGCCGTTACCTTACCGTCGCTGCTGTGTTCCGCGGCCGCATGTCCATGAAGGAGGTCGATGAGCAGATGCTCAATGTCCAAAACAAGAACAGCAGCTACTTCGTGGAATGGATCCCCAACAACGTCAAAACAGCCGTGTGCGACATCCCACCTCGCGGCCTCAAGATGGCCGCCACCTTCATCGGCAACAGCACGGCCATCCAGGAGCTGTTCAAGCGCATCTCTGAGCAGTTCACTGCCATGTTCAGGAGAAAGGCCTTCCTCCACTGGTATACAGGAGAAGGAATGGATGAGATGGAGTTTACTGAGGCTGAGAGCAACATGAATGACCTGGTCTCCGAGTACCAGCAGTACCAGGACGCCACAGCCGAAGAGGGAGAGTTTGAGGAGGAGGGTGAAGAAGAGGCCGCCTAAATCGCCCCTTCTCCTTCATCTCATCCGGTTATGGTTGCTTCTTTTTGTGATTTCTTGCTTACCTTCCCACATTCCCCTGCTTTTACTCCCTCCGGTGTTTTGTCAAGGTGTATCTGTTCAAGATATAAACTCTCATCGATGCATTCTCACTTTAGAGGTGGAGTTTTTTTTCTTTTTCCTGTGCTCTCTTGAAGGTAACTTAGTCGGTTAAACTCTTAGTCTGTTGTGTTCCTGTTGTGGGTGATACAGCCTATAATACCTACTTGTTTTCAAAAATAAAGCAACCTTAACTTTCGATTGAATAAAAATGTGGTTAAACCCAAGTATAAATTGTGGGGGGTTTTTTTGTTTTGTTTTTTTGGCTATCACTGTAGCGTATAATCACCAGATGGTACTGCAGAGTTCACAAATGAATGAGGCACAATTCACATAAATGTTACTTGTGGTACAAGACGAAAGGACTGAGCAAGTTCTAGACAGCAAAGCAGATGAATAAATGAGCAAACAGAAGTTAAGCAAGTGACTTTACAAAGAAAAGAGGAGGAAGAAAAGAGACAGGCAGCTCAAAAAGAGAAATAGCAGCGGCGATAGGGGAAGTCCTGTCCTGGATTTCCTCTCAGCGTGCATGCTCAAATGCTGCTGTCTGTGAGAGAGGGATTCATGAATACACACATTTACACACAGTTGGTAAAGTCATATCATAAGAATGACGAGCTGACCTGCAAGACACGAATTTGAAAAATGTGTTGAGGGAGGGCCATGAGATGCAAATGTGCGTTTATAAACAGAAAGATTTACATTAAACAAAATGTACGCACACATATTCATGACTCAATTTTGATGTCTAAATAAATCATAAATCAATTCTGGATGAGGAAGAACGGAGAAAAGGCTTGAGACGTAAAGAGAAGGAAACAACAGCAGCCGTCATATACAGCACAAGCATCGCATGCAAGATTCTCCACACAGATCAGGAAGTGATTCTGTGAGCCTGTTTTCTTAGCCGTTTGATAATGTGTGTGTGTTGGCATGTGTGTGTGTGTTTGAGAGGCTAACCTCTGTAGTTCTATAATGGTACCTTCATCACAGAAACTCCACTAATCACATATGGACTCCATCCTGAAGCTACAACATGGGATCCAGACTAAAGTAAGACTTGTCTTTCTTGCTCTGATTGCACTTTGGGTGTTTTATCTGATCCGATCTGCGGCTCTCGGAGATTTGAGGCCACAATATATTCCAGGACCATATAAAAATAACTACTTTGAAACACAAGCCGTCATTACAACAGCACAAAGTTGCTAACGTATAATCGCATTTTGCATAATTATGTTGGTGGCTTCTTAGAAAAAGTCTATTTCCTGGACACTACTTCCTCTGTCACTGTGTGCTTACGACATACAGCATTACACATTAAAACCTGTATAGGAATTATATACCACTGTTTGTTATTGCTGATCGGATAGGACAACAGTGTGAGGGTCAAATCATTTAGCTTTAGTTTTCGATTGTGTAGATTGTGGTATTATCTCTATGGAAATGCGGACGCAACGATGCTCCATAATTAATATTAACTTTAAATTGAAACGCCGCAGCTCTGCACTATAATGCCTTAGATTGTTATAGTCTAATAAAGTTGTGAAAGGTACAATAAATATGGCAAAGACTTTTTACGGATTTCTTTAATCCTGCTTTATATAAGGGATGAAGCATGACAGGATGTGCTGGTGTAGGAAGATGATGAACAGCTCGCTAGAACAGCACATCCTGAAGTGTTTTATTCTTCTTACTGTACAGCAGTTTGCCAATGATTCATCGTTAACTGATTCACAATCGCTTTTATAGTTCATTTATAGTTCCATTTAACACTGTGGAAGTTATCACTTAAGCTGTAAAGTTACGGCTTTCTACGCCTGATGGTTACAAAGCACTGCCACTGGAGACTCCTTCCAGAAGTGTGAAATAAACATCTCCTTACAGAAAATATAAATACAAACCAATCATTTGCAGCTGCACTATTGCCAGAGCTGCTGTTCTAGACAAGTCATCAACATCATAAATCGCTTAATTTAATTCATTTGTTTAAATTTTTGCTAGCAAAGTCAGAATTACACCCTGTGCCCTTTCTTGGGTTACATCATCTATTCATTGTAAATTGTACCAGGTACATTTGCAGGGTTTTTTTTATCATTATCATTCTCCAGGGAATGATCTCATGCCCACGCTTATTCTCGGAGTCGATCTATTTTCTCGTTCCAGGTCTAGTGACTATTTCAAACTGATTTAGCCGTAAAATTTTTATTCCAATTACAAGATCATTTTCTTCTAGATTGCAAATCCTTTCAGATTCTGTTGTTTTTTGTTTTGTTTTTTAATCTCTTCCCCTTCTCAGCTTTTTCGGAGAGTTTCTGTGAAATACAACAAAACGCAATATTTACTTTGCCTGTTTGTCCATTGATTTTGTGGCTTTCAGGGAAAATCCAGAAAGGACGTTTTACTGGTTCTTTCAAGCCTCATGCCCCATCGCCAGAGACAAGGGTGAGCAAATGTAGTGTTTTTTTTCTTTTGGGTTTTTTTTTTTTTTTTGGCAAGCTGATGCTAGGTGCTGAGAAAACGGCTCTCCTTCCTGTCACGTGGCTTAACCAGAAAGCCACGAGACTCTTGCCGTTGTCATGGAAACAACAGGATGAGCTAGCGTGCTATGATTAGCTGAAAGCTGTGGTCACTTTGAATATCATTGAAGTACATGAGGAAATAATCTAAAGAGACCAGTACAAGAGACAGATGATATTTAGCCACAGTTAATGATCAAAACTACTCTGAGTATTATTTTTCTTTTTTACAGTGACAAGTATTAGTTCTGGCTAAGGGCTTGTCCTAAATGCTGTAAATGTAAATGAAAATGTAGTTCTGCAGCAGATATTTGCTAATTCAGGCTGACAGTTTTATAGCGTATGCTTGAGCACTTTTATTTGTACAGGAAGAAGATGTTTGTGGGACGTCAGTTAACCACATCCTCTACTTACTACAGAAATGAGCCTGTGTGTGTGTGTGTGTGTGTGTGCGTGCATCGTTAGTATTAACAGTGTTCAGAAACTGACCCAGATGAAGGTTAGAGATTAAAACACACTATGCATGGAAAAAATTAGCGTTAGTCTCTACCTGATCACCTACAAAGTGACCCACAAGGTGTGAGTGTGTGTTGAAGTTCAGAAAGTGTTTAAAACCCAACAACAACACGGCTGTGGCTTTTTCACAATAATATCTGCTCAGTGATGCGCCCTTTCTATTGATGCACAGAGTAGAAGGGTGCTGATACTTTGTACAGTGCAACACTTCGACTACAGTCTGTGTATTCAGAGTTGAGTTAAGCACTCATGGTGAAGAGTTGATGACTAAAAGCTTTTAAAAAATGACTGCATGAATTTGACGAATCGAAACACACATTAAAACAGACTACATCCTGCACACACACACTATAATTTCATAACCACCATTTAGTATCTTGTGGCTTCATCACGTCGCCTGAACAACACAGGCACAGTATCAACAAATAAAATGCAAAACGGTAGAATATTCTGGATCAAGTGCTATTTTATGAACTGCTGAATAATGAGTGTTAATTACAACTAGGACAATATAGAAGTATATTCGCAATATACTAGATGCCTATTATATTTATTTCGATGCTTGCCATTTTAAATCATTGTATTCGTTTAATAGATGCCACCTTATATCGTTATTTTTTATTGACATTTTGTAAACAAAATTTCTTGCTATTATGCTGCATCGTATTACACTTGACACTTAAAGCTATTTCCTTTTTTCAGTCTGCATTTTCTAGCCCTGATTTTTTTTCATGTTTAAAGGTAAGCGCTTGTGCTCAAAGACAGTGGTTTAAAAACATCTTGGACGTCTACTAAAAAAGATTTATCATCATCTCAATGGAGCATCCAGAAAAGCAACTTAAGCAAGTGCACAAGCTGACTCTGAATACACGTAACTTGTTGCTGACTCTGAGTACAGCCCGGTACTAGTACACATACACAGTGGTCTATGAGCTTTCAGTCATGGCCTACGCAAGCTTGCGGTAACCCTAATTTCAATTTCCCCAGCGTAAGCTGTAGGTATAGACCATTCAGTAGTAGTAACGGAGGTTATCTACCCCACCAAGACAGTAACACCACCATGTGTCTCGATGTACAGATCCTGGGCTGCTGTTTCAGTTCCCAGAGGACTTCAGTGATGAGGTTAGTGATAAAAAAAAAAGAATTGTTGTTGAAGAATAAAGAACAACAAAAAATATTCAATGTATTTACATTTCTTATTTGTAGGAGTGTTTGCAATCCCTTCCTCGATTCTGCTTCCCATATGATATAGAGAGGTAATGGTCATCAGTTTTGCTAAACTTATTTAACCATTTCATCGTGTCATAATGTCCTACTGGTGAATATTCATCAGACTGATTGATCGGCTGATTCGTAGGGTGAGGGAAGGCATAGCTGTGCAGCACTTTACATTTGCACTGACTGACCTTGAGGGATGTCAGCGATTTGGGTTCTGCCGACTCACCTCCAGCTCCCAGACGTGCCTCTGCATCCTCAGGTCTTCATTCTGCACGTCCCCATAAGCTAAATACACACACTACAGCTCACCTTAATGACCCTACACGTAGCCTACACCTACCCACAGGCTGTAGAGCAACACTCACTCAGTCCTACAGGCAGGGTTGACAGGGCTCTGTGTGCTTTATACCAAATTAGGCTGGTTTTGGAACAAGGTTGTAGGTGGAAGAGCGGATGTCCGTGGGTGGCGAGTGTTTGATTCTAGTTTAAGAATAGTTTTAAAGCCGCCACGATCTCGCTTTAAAGCAAATAATCAGATATCTGCAAACATTGGTCATGGCGAACGAAGGAAAATTTGAGTATCTATGATATACAGAATCATTTCTGTTGTGAAGTGGATTGGGAGAGGGAAAAGCGGGATGATAGACTGGATAATGTCCATATCATGCAATGATTTAAAAAAAAAAAAAAAAAAAGTGAATTGCAAATCATGCAAATGAGAAACCCTTGATTCCCACACAAAGACTTAAAATAAAAACGTCTCTTCGTTTTTCCACTGTCTAAACCCTCCGAGCAGTTTCAGGTTTTTTTTTTTTCTCTGGTGAGATTTTTGAGGAGTAGTTGGGTTAGAAATCCTGCTGAGACCTGGCAACCTTGCCTACAGGACTATCCAGCTCATTTCTCACAGTATGGGACTAATTTTCTAATTAATTCTGTATCTGTCACACAGCTATCTGCCTTGGTTCGAAGTCTTTTATAAACTGTTAAATAACCTGGCAGACTATGTGACAAAAGGGCAGGTAAACACTGCATTTATTCATCGTAACTGTTTCCATTTTAAAATAAAGGGCTCTGTGTAACAGTTTGTCATTTTAAATTCGCACAGACGAGTGAGATGAGAGAGTTACTGGCAGCTCTTTACAAACACCCCGTGCCGCTGGCCAACACCTTAAACACTCTGCATCTGGTAAGTTCTCTTCCACGGTGAGCTCTAATCGATGCACAACATTTACGGACATTTACGGCATTTGGCAGACGCCCTTATCCAGAGCGACTTACAATAGAGAAACACAGTAGCACAAGAAACACAGTAGCGATTAACAGGATATATATATATATAAACCCTTATACAAAAGTCACCTGTGCATAACCACATGATTTAGTATCAAATTTAATATGTGGTTTTCAGTCACTTTATAGTAAAAAACTGTAAAGTGACTATAAAACGTTACAGTAGAACGTCGTATTTTTTCTCATTTTACTGTATAATTTTCTCACATGATATTTGTCCACATGATTAATTTATTTTCAGATACCAGTGAGATCAATGCATAACGTGTTGGAACGCACTTTGACGGTTTTTTCACATGTACTCACTTTTTTACAAGTCACATTGTAAACGTTGTCGCAGTCACGTTTGAAACGTATGTTAGCTTCCTAACTTTAGAGTCGTAACGTTAAACTCTCATTCCTGTACTCGGCTCGGCTTCTGCGAAACGCACATTCTACATTTAGTTGGTCAGATTTCCGCAATCGTGGAGTTCTTTGTTTACGGTTTTTTTTTTTTTTTTTTGCAGATGCCGTACTTCGTCGCTCCTGATCCAAAGGCTTTACCGTCTATTCCAGAGAGTGTGAGTGTGTACTGTATACTGTGTGTGTGTGTGTTATCCTGCAGCTGGTTGTTGTTTGCATTGTGTCTGTATTGCTCTACTAACTGAAAGTGTGTGTCTGCGTTTGTTCAGAGGAACCTGACAGAGCTGATCGTGGCTGTAGATGTGGGGAACCTCCTGCAGCTGTACGCCAGCATGCTTTTTGAGAGACGGATCCTCATTTGCTGCAGTAAACTCAGCACGGTGAGAATGACCGAGAACGCTCAGCGTTTCCTGCAGTGAGCAGTGGTTTTTGATCGAGCGGCCGTTATGAGGGAACTGAACTGAAACTGTTGTTGATTCACACCCTCCTGCGCTTCCCTCAGGCCCTGCCATTGCATGTCAGAATGTGAGTGTAGTACAGGGAAGTGGGAACGCAAGTAGGGTGGCTTAGGCCATTGAAAAAGAACCGAGTGAGCCGAAGGTCAGTGAAAGGTCAAGCTGTGGTAAATTGATTTAACATACGGGTTCTTGTAAGTTTTATTCAATTTATATTTAATTTGAATGGTTTTTTCTTTCCCCAGAGCTACAATTCCCTTCTTTACTCAAATTCTTATTACTGGTTTACTGATTTAAAGAATAAAAATTGATTTCTTTTTCTTTTTTTTTTAACCTTCTGCCTCTTCCTTTATCCTGGCTTGATTTATTTTCCTTGTAAAATATTTTGAGGTGACTTTTAATGTGTGGAAGGTGCTATAGAAATTTAGACGTTTATGTCAATCAGAAGACAGAAAATGAGCGTGCATCCCAGCAGATCGACCGCTTCTTAATATTTTTGTGCCGACTGGCACCGATGCAGCCGGAATGGAGGATGTACTGTAAAGGCGTCGCTAGGATTCGGGTGTGACAGCTCTAATACAAACACACTCCGTTTCTGGGTTGTTTCTGTGGCTATAGTCCCTGTTCGGACTGGATTCGTTTTGCACACGGAGGTGGGTAATGGATTTATTACTGGAGTATCTCTGCGATTTCAGGACTTCTGGAAACGTGTGCCATATTTTACCTTCTATAAAATGAGCAGTAGAAATAACGCCAGGTAATATACAGTACATCCTACCCGAATTGATATTTTGGTACAGATTGCGTTATGTCTTGTGGGAAAACAGATGTTGTGTTTTTTTTTTTTCCAGTATAAACACTCACTCTTTTCTATTGTCTCTCGCCAAAAGCAAAACAAAACCCAAGTTTAAAATGCTTGAGAGGACGGTGAAGTGGGCTTACTGCAAGTTTCTAGCACATAACATAATCGACATGTTACGGTCATGTGACTTACTCATGACTGGTTTATAATAAAGGGCAAAACAATCAGTCTGTATTCCAATGAGGTGTCAATAGTGCTTACGTATCTTTCTTCCACAGCTGACGGCGTGTGTACATGCGTGTAGCAGCATGCTCTTCCCCATGTACTGGCAGCACATCTTCATTCCGGTCCTGCCACCACACCTGCTGGACTACTGCTGGTGAGAACACACACACACACACACACACAATTACAGCTGCACTGTGATTTATCGGTCATTGTAATGCTTGTATGGTTTTACAGCGCTCCAATGCCGTACCTTATTGGAGTTCATTCCAGCCTGATAGAGGTACTGAAAATGCCTGATACCCTCTCTAGCGCACACACACACACACACACACACACACAGAGTAATACATGCCGTGTGTATTGTGTTGTCAGAGAGTGAGGAGTGGTGCTCTGGATGATGTGGTCATTCTGAACGTGGACACAAACACTATGGAGTCTCCTCACGATGACCTGAAGAAGCTCCCAGCAGATGTGGTAACTCATTTCATCTACAGCTCATCCATCCATCACTCCCATCAATACACTGTCCCTCCATACATCCATCCCTCCATACGTACATCCATCCATCACTCCAATCAATACACTGTCCCTCCATACATACTCCAGTTAGTATATTATAAATGCATTCATCCCGTTAATACTCCAACACCACATCCATGCATCACTCCATTCACCAATCCAACCAATACACCGCACCTTTATACATCTATTAGTCCAGTATTAGTCCATTACTCCCATTGATGCTCTATCACTCCATCAATCACTACATCCACCATTACATCCATCCATCCCTCCAGTCAATACACCATACCTCCATACTACACTTTGTACCTCACAACTACACCACTCCTGTCAATACGCCACACCTCCATACTCCATCATGCTATCCCTTCATCATGCCTAATAACAATATTAATATCACTCCAAGTAAGGCTCTATTACTCCATCACTCCATCTCTACTATAAATACGTCCAATCAGTACTCTGTCACTCTACATCACTTCGTTACTCCAGTTACTAATCCATCAGTAATATTACTCCCATTAATCGTAACACTCATTATACTATATTCAAATGAGATTAGGACCAGGGTTTTCTCACTGTTGTGTTAAGGACTTTTCTTTGTGTGTGTGTGTGTGTGTGTGTGTGTGTGTGTGTGTGTGTGTGTGTGCAGGTGACGGCTCTGAAAGTGAGGCTGAAGCGCCAGGCTGGATTTACAGGCCCCGGTGTAGCGAAAGCATTTCTCAGGGCTCAGGCTCTGCTGTTTGGAGCATACAAAGATGCTTTACAGTACCCTAGTGTGAGTTATACCACTAACACACACACACACGCACACACACACACACACACACATAAATACAGAACTGTTTTTAGCACACACACAGTTCTCTCTGCTTATAGTACACAGAACTGATACCGTACTCTACCCTGCTGTTAAAACATACACCCACACACACACACACCCACACACACACTTAATTTCTCTCTTTTTCTGAAGGGACAACCCGTGTCACTCAGTGAGGAGCTGTTTCTCACACACAAATCTCCCAGCATGAGGCAGTTCCTTGAGAGCGCCATTCACCTGCAGTTTTTCAAACAGGTGTGTGTACACACACACACACGCACACACACACAAAATTAGCATAGGTGTCATACCGGCTTTCCTTTTACTTCAGATTCTGATTCTGAAAGAAAAATGCCCTCTAGTGTTAAAACATTTGCACTGCATGTCCTTATTTACCGCAAAATAAATAATAGTCTCGTAACAGCAGAACTGTGGCACCAGCAATAAAGAGAATAAAACCTGATATTTCTGCACCTTAAGTCATTATAATCGCCTTTAATATTGAAATATGACTTTAAAATTGTTACATTTTTTATTTCAAGGAAGTCATTCATTAATCAGTGAAGTCAGAAGTCAGTTTATAGAAATGTAGATATTTTCAGTTGCGCTCTTCTAATCGTACATGACGTTACCTCAGTGTAATGCTCCATCATGTCACTGAAATATATAAGTGCGTGCTTCCAGTTTATCGACGGGCGCCTAGAGATGCTCAACCAAGGCAAAGAGCCAGACGACCTGTTTGAGGAGGAAATCCTGCAGTGTGGCGCGTCCTCAGGTTTGTGTTTTATCTCCTCCAATCACAACAAAGTTTGCATTCATAAATGTGCGTGAAAGTCCAGAAATCTTTACAATGTAGCAGCTAGAAACAGTCGTTCCCTCACCAGCCTCTGTTTTTCCGCTCTTAATAAGACAAAGGAAAAAAAAACAAACAACTCAGATTGTCTTGTTACTGAGAAACCACAAAGCGTAAACTCCTCTGTCCTGAAGATCAAGGCCCTGACACTGGAGACTCCTTCCATCAATTTACATTACAGAAGACTTCATCATAGCAATGATTTTTTTTTTTTTTAAATCTGTTTACGTGGAGCGTCTGCTGTGAACGAGCTGCTACTATAAAAACGATAACATATTAGAACGAGCGCATTAATGTAAACCTGCGATTTATAGCTGCGCTACCGTCAGAGCCGCTGCTACAGAAAACGAATCTGACCAATCAGAAACCGGGATTCAACAGGGCCCTGGGACTAAATGCAAATAACTTATCGTGAAAATGTAAAGGATTCAGTTTTATTTCATAATAATTATGTGACTTTTATTTAATGATGTTTAAGTTGTTGTTTTTTTTCATGTTTTGATTCACTAATATTTTTTTCATGCATTAGGTGGCTCAAAATCTTACCAGCAGTGGATGGGGAACCTGAAGGTCAGTTTTATTCTCCACACAGAACACATTTTTAATGAACACTCGGAGTCCATTAACTGCCCCTTGTTTTATCCTGTTGTCATTATTCAATGTTTTACAGAAAGGAGGAGGATCTCTCATTCTGACGGTCAAGTCCAAAGCTCAGATGTACAAAAATGTGAGTGATATTTCAGTGTGATCACGTAAATATCAACCAGATTACAATACTAACTAGTTTCATTATTTATAGTATGAATTTCTCGGAACGACGTGTCTGATACAGCTACTTATCGCATATACTGCCCAAAAAGAAATTATAATAATAATAAGTTAATAATCGGACAACCTAAAATACACAGCGTGTACAGTAGGGCATGTGATCATATAGTGCAGTAGATTATGAGTAAAGGGTTGGTCTTTTTCTATATACTAACTTTATAGAACACAATTATATAATTCAGAACATATATTACAAACGTACACACCTGTGACATGCCTGTACATACACAAGAAGTATCCTTTTAGCTTGTGAAATGAGCTAAAAGACTCTGAAGTGTTACTTGCTAGCCTCACTTGTTTGCTTCTGCATATGAAATTAGCGCTTAAGTACTAGCATATAGCACGTGGCATCACATAGTCGGGAATAAATCAACAAGAAAGTAGCAGAAATGCACAAAAATGGCTGATTAAAACACAGCCAAATATCGCTGCTGTTGCTACTGATCAGCATACACTTGATATTTCATACTGAGTTTGTGTATTTTTTTTTTCCTAATAAATTTACCTTTATTAGGTTAGCTTGCATTAGCTTAGCTGAGGTACAGGAAGCGCGCAGTGACAAAAAAGGACGCGTGTGAAACAAAATGCAAAGAATAAATGTCTGTAGTCTATTTACAGTTACTTTAGTTATGTATTTTAGTTATGTAAATTGCAGTTTCTATTCTTGTCACGTCTCAAGGGGCTCCTGCGACTGCCTGATAATGCTGATAACTGCCTGATGCATAAAGCCTTTTCACCAAATGATAGTAAACTGTGCTTTTTGCATTCTTATTTTTAAAAATCATGGGAAAGGGCCCGAGCTGTGTCTAAGGCCCCATTCATACCTTTCATTAACATGCATCCATTGTCCATATGGCCACATAACATTTGTGTGAACGCGATTGCATCTCAATGCTTCCTGGACAGCAACGAAGGAGCAACTAATCAACTGCGTCATTGCCCCGGCCTGAAAATATGTAATCACGGAGAGACTGTTTGGAAATCACGCTGAAGGGTAGCGCTCTCTGCAGCTAGGCTAACGGATAAAAACGACGCTCTAACAGCAGAGACGAAGAGCTTCATTCGTTTATAAGTTTCGTTAGCAGACCATGTGATTTAAACTTTTCAAACAGCCCGTAAAGGTGCATGAGATATGATTCCCGGGACGTTTCTGCCTGAAAATAAATGCAGTGGAAGACTGATGTAATAAATGTGCGTGACAGCCTTTCTCCAGCGGAAATGATGTATGAAATCTGATCACAAGTAGTGACTGGAGACACACTGATAATTCCAGATGTGAAGGGCTATGCGTCTCAACTGTCCACTTGTGGTCCAATTACCCAGGATGCATGTTAATGCCAGGTGTAAACAGGGACTTATTGTTCAGTGACCTCTGTTCAGTCCCAGTGGAGGAGGTGTGACCTCTGTTCAGTCCCAGTGAAGTGAAGCGAAGTGAGGCCAAGTATGGTGACCCATACTCAGAATTTGTGCTCTGCATTTAACCCATCTGAGTGAACACACACACCCACACACACACACACGGAGCAGTGGGCAGCCTTTTTTTTGCTGCAGCGCCCGGGGAGCAGTTGGGGGTTCGGTGCCTTGCTCAAGGGTCTCACCTCAGTCGTGGTATTGAGGGCGGAAGAGAGCACTGGTCATTCACTCCCCCCACCTACAATCCCTGCAGGACCTGAGGCTCGAACCCACCACCTTCAGGTTCACCTTCGGGTTATAAGTCCTTTAACCATTAGGCCACGACTGCCCCCGGAGGAGGCGTGGCCTCTGTTCAGTCCCAGTGGAGGAGGCGTGGCCTCTGATCAGTCCCAGTGAAGGAGGAGTGATGACACTGTACTGTATCATATGACGTTAATACTAATCATGGCACAGTTCTTACTGACTTCTTTTGGCTGATCTAAATGTATCTTTCCAAAAGCAGCTCACTGACCAAGTTCTGTATTTTCTCAGAAGGCGTGAAACAAGCCGTATACGTTTCTAGTAACTCATTTTATCCACTGTGTGATGAGATTTGTTGCTCAACACCATCCTCTTCTGTTTTAGGTCACATGCCATAGCAAGCTGAAGAATCTTATTTCCCCAAAGGTGAGAGACAACACTAATATGTGAGAGAGAAAAGAAATAAAACAGAGACAGCCAGTAAAAGCATGTTAATCTTTGCCTGTATTTCTCTCAGGAGCAGAAGCAGGCTCACACACTCCAGCGAGGAGGGTCTGTGTGCGGGACACACTCGCACCGCTTCAACAAATCAGACTGCCTTCAGAACAGACTGCCGATCACACAGCACTTCGGAAAGGTGAATCCCACACACCACACACCTGTAGGGCTGCAATGCTTTAACACATTCACTGTGTGATAACCAAACAACCCAATCATTTGGTTTTCATGGTATAGGAATTGACATATTCATGAGCTCTGATATACAAAATCCAAAGTTTTAAGATAGTATTTAAGCTATTATTAAAATTAATGTTTGTTTTGGGACACATTTTTGGTGCCTTGCTTTAAATCTATATGATAGGATATTTCAAAGATTTGCTCTGCTTGAGTTTGGATTAAAATATTGATTAAAAACACGGACGTTAATGTTGCCATTGATTTTTCCAGTCCCGCCCTCGCAGACCCACACACAAATCGGCCGTCCAGCAGGGGGAGGAATCGCCACAAGACAACATTGGCACCTGGGGAGAGGACAGGTGTGTGTGTGTGTGTGTGCACATGTTAAAATATATAACTAATTTCCAATTAATTTTCAGTCTACAAGAACATTGATATGGGGCTGGTCACAATACCTAGAGAATCAAAACGTATCAGTGACACATTCAATTAAAGTTTAAGAGTAATGTGTATATAATACACGTAAAATGCATTTTTTGAAAAGACACTCTGTTCCTCAGAGGCGGCTGTTGGACCTCCCTGTTGCTTCCCTAAATTTGAAGTTATTAATTATTATATAACAGCAGCTCTGACAACAGTGCAACTGCAAATCACAGGTTTATTTATTTAACATTAATGGAAGGAGTCTCCAGTGTCAGAGCTTTGTAACTGTCAGAGGTAAAGCTGTAACTAAGTCTTCTGACATCTTCAGGATGGAGGAGTTTACATTTTGAGGTTTCTTGGTAAAATGGCAAGCTGCATTTTTGTCTTATTAAGTGTGCAAGACAAAGAAAGAGAGGCTGGTGACGTAACGCCATTTTATGGCTGCTATAATGCAAGTGAGAACAGGAACCAACCTGATTCGCAAGCATTCGACAACATTAAAAGTAATTACAAGTGGATAAGAAGAGACAAAAAAGATAAGTCTTTAGTGAATAAAAATGTTAATCTGTTAATGGTTAAGTTTTGGGGGGTTTTGTGCGCAGTCATGTAGAGTTGGCTTCCGATGACCTCACAGAGGAGGAAGAGCTCTCCATGATGGCTGATCTTGAGGAGATGGACCTGCTAGGGGAGATCTTCGACACCTTAAACACTCAGAGCTCCAGAGAGTCGGGCCTGCTGTACAGCACACGCAGCCTCGACGTCTTGACCTCTGACTGCGCCGACTTCATCAGCAGAGTGAGCAGACACACACACACACACACACACACACACACAACTTTTCCAGCAAAAAAAAAAAGTATCTATTTTTATCAATTCACCCGTTGTGTGTTCCAGAGGAGCTTGACCACACCCAGTCAGGAGAGCTTGAGTCTTTCCACTGGGAACAATGGCAGTCTGATGAGCTGGGAGGAAGGGCTTGAAGAGGGGCCAGATAAAGAGGAGGAGGAGGAGGAAGAGGAGGAGGAGTCCGAGGTGCCAAGTGATGAACCAGAGAGGGACATGAGAGATGGAGTGAGAGAGGGTCACAATGTGTCAGGGGAGGAGGAGCCATGTGTGGATCTTGGAAGGTTAGTGGAGGATCTTGCGGATCTAAGGCAGGAACTTGAAGAGGAGCTGAAAGAAAACTGTAAGAAAACTAGCAGATCATCCAGAGAAGATCGGGGGAAAACTAGCAACTCATCCAGAGTAGATCGGGAGGAAACTAGCAACTCATCCAGAGTAGATCGGGAGGAAACTAGCAGATCATCCAGAGAAGATCAGCAGGAAACTAGCAGATCATCCAGAGAAGATCAGCAGGAAACTAGCAGATCATCCAGAGAAGATCGGGAGGAAACTAGCAGATCATCAGATGAAGTTCAGGGTGAAACTAGCAGATCATCCAGAAAAAATCATCCGGAAAATAGCAGCTCACCAGGAGAAGGTCAGGAAAGAACTGGGGGATCCATACCAGATGATGATAATGGGGAAAGTAGTGGAGCTCAGGAGAAGCAAGTAAAAGAGACAATAAACAAAACACACAATGCAGGGCACCAAGATCTAACTCAGGAGAACAACAACCCAGGGAGTCTACCTAGAAATTCTCCCCAGGAAAAGGAGCTCCTTGCTGAGGAACAACTGAATGCAGACACATTGGTTAATGCAGCCAAAAAAGATGAGGAACTAGACGAGTGCAGAGACCAATCAACTCCTAAAGTGCTCTCCAAAGTGGCCCTGTTCCAGGTCAAGGCCTACCAGACCAAGGGCTCACCCGAGACTGTAAGGCCCAGCTATGGCCACAAAATCTTAGATACATCTTTAAAGATCTCTCCAAGAGGTCCTGGAGGCCTTTGCGTGACTGTGAGTACAAAAACGGATGACTTGACCATAAAATCACCAACCACGTCCAATTTATCCGACACAGCCACAGAGGACGAAGACCTGCCACCACCTAAAGTGTCTGAACTTAAAAAGAGATTTGAGCAGTGATTGAGTGGAGGGATAATGGCATGGCCATGCCGATGCTAGGTGCCAGAGATGCCCACAGGGATGTAAGATGAACAAAAACAAAATCAGAGATCTAGTTGACTCGAGCACATCATACTATTAATGTGTAACCTATAAGTGTGGTCAATGCAGTACTCACTCCACCAGCACACAATGATCCTTCTGTTCAAACCAGTTTGCAAACCTGAACAGTTAAAGCACATTTATTTTGTCCGTTTTTAAAACATTTTCTTTCAAAATACATTTTATAGACTTTGAAGCTGTTATTTTTTTTTTTCTCCCCCAGACAGTATATTTACACTCATTAATGATATGGTTCACCTGAGGGAAAAAAAAAAAAAAAAGTTTCTGTAATTGTCTAATGAAATAAATCAAGGAGTGCATCAGTTCCGGAAATCTGGAAAGCAGAGGTTAAAGTAGCACAAATCTTTACTTAATTAAGAGAGCAATGGCTCTTTTAAAATAAATAAATACTCTTGTAAAATTTACATACCTCTAATTAAATGTGTATAGAGACATTATGGAGAAAAATAAAGCTCAGAAGGAATTAGCAGAGATCATTCGTGTCTCTGGGGAGTGTTTTTGGCTAGTACAGTTAGCTTGCTTTGCTAATCTGTGAATGAAGCTAGTGTGAAGCCTAGCATGTAACTTGGAAATAAAACAACCAATTTTCACACGATTAGTGCATTTTTTAAAATTTGTTAGCTGTAGGCTGTACATTTTGGCTACTATCATTTCTCATCAGAGAAAAAAAAAAATGCTGGACAGGCCACACCCACACGCGACGACAGTAGCAGTCGATTCATGCCTGCCTGTTATAGTTTAAATTTAACAGTTTATATTTGTTAGGAATTTAGATCAACTCCTCAAATCTGCCTGATGCTAAAAAAAAAATTGTCTTTATGCTCATAAAGAAATGCAGTACCTCCAGCCTTTGGAACTTGGATATTTGAAAGGATTTTTTTTTTAACAGAGACGATTATATTAGTGGGCTTTGTCCTCTAGTACACACTGAGTGAGCGACACAGTAAACATTGGCACAACTATTAGCCAAAAAACTCAATCAATCAATGCCTGCACCGCACATTTCAGCATGGTATCTCAATAAAAAATTTAAAAAATGCAGCATATCCCAAGTTAGGAGTTAAACACAAAGACTAACAGCTATTGGACATTTTGACTGAGAAACAAAAGGAAATGACAAATGCAAAGTTTATTTCTACATTCAGTGTAATTGCTCATAGTGTATTACAAATGACTTGCATACAGTGTTCATGATTTGATTTTTTTTTTTTTTTTCCAGAATACATTAAATACATGTGTAAAAAGTAAACAGTAATAGCAGACAAGCTGTCTTTTTCCCCTCATGTCCTTGTATTGAGGCCTTAACCGAATCTTACAGACATTCAGCAACCATCCATCAATATTTTTGAAAAAGTGGGTTTTTCCCGGTCCATTTTCAAAGGAATTCTCATCCACACCAGCAGCACTTTCGCAAAGTTCTCTAACCAAGCGAAAACACAATCGATTTGAAAACACTCACATGACCCCGCCAGCCCATTAGGTGCAATAGTATGTCAACCTGTCGCTTCTAAAATGCCTCAAGAATAATGTTAAGAGCTGTGTATTGAATGGCAGAGAAGGACAAACGTGTAAAAAAAAAAACACCAGCATGACCGAGAATTACGACAAATAAGAGGATTCGGATAAGTGGACTGACGATGAGGTGGAACTACTGCTTAAGAGGACACTTGAATTCAAAGCGCTCGCCCAAAATCTCCATTCGGTTTGCAGCACCGTCGTGGAGGAACCAGGAGCAGTGCGGCACGGATCGTGTTCTGCCACCTCGACACGAGGGTGTAATACTAAACAAAGCAGAATTAAATTGCAAAGAGAGACCACAATGTAACCACCTGGTCAGCAGCCATGATAATCTAAGTCGTAGTACGTACGTTTTTCCCGTCCACACGAAAACGATGACATTTTCTAAACATTTCTCCACCTTGGAGAGCATTTTTGAAAAGCATCTTTTCAGTGACAAAAAAAGGCTGTTTTAATGTGGACAAGAGACCAAAATGCAAGGAAAATACTATGTTTTTAAATATATATGAACAGGGTCTCAGAGGTGCCAAAATTTCTAACAAGAAAATCCTAATAAGCAGAGGGAGAGGAGAAGAAGAAAAGGGAAGAAAAAAAAAAAAAATACCCAAAGCATATGCCAGTGGATGAGATGGATTTTTTTTTCCTTCATATGTGAGCCAAGCAACAACAACAACAAGCAAAAAAAATAAAATAAAATAAATAAATAATAATAAAAAAAATATTTAATCACCCAAACAGACCACAGCCCCGTCCACTTATTTTCTTTTTGCTCACAAGTTCAAATTTCACCTCAAGTCAGAAGTGCTGAAAGTAACTGCTAGCAGAACCAACTCTGCATTTTTCACATGCTGGATCCTTTCCCCTTCAGTGAATCAGCTTTTCCTTTGAGTACATTTTTATTCGCTGCATTAACTGAAAAAGCAGAAAAGCACAGTTTTCGTCTGTCTCAGTATCGCTGTAGCAATATGATTTTCTTTGTTTGTGGGTCAAAAATCAGAAATGCTGCAGCGAAACTGTAAATTTTGGCAAATCTAGACACAGTGATAAACACACACACCTCAGCTTCATACACAGCCATGACCAAGTATTGTATGGCCAATAGAGATAGATAGATAGATAGATAGATAGATATATATATATATATATGAGAGAGAGAGAGAGAGAGAGAGAGACCATCAGTGCTTAATGTACTCTATTATGGAATACATGGAGTTCTAGCTTATCACGTGTGGTTCTAGAATGGAGCAGAACCCTGTTAGGTGCCATTACTGCATTAGAAATAGAGCTTTGATTTCGCGTGGCGTTTCTCAGTTCAGTCCCACCGTGCGGTTAGAGGAGGGTCTCAGATCAGTCGCTCCTCTTTGGGCAGAGGCAGCGGGAGGCCTGGTTTCTCCGACTCCTGGCTCTCGGCTTGTTTTTCCTCCTCGGCGCTCGGCCGGTAGGTTCCCTCGGTCTTGCGTTTCCTGCAGAGCACACACGCCATCAGCGCCGTGGCCAGAGCAGAGAGCGTGAAAAACGCCAGGACTGCATGCACATCAGTCAGCGTCACTACCACCATGGTCCCCTAACACACACACACACACACACACACACACACACACACACACACACACACACACGTTGATGAAGACCAGCTGACGTCATCTAAAAATGTCAAATTTAGAACAAGAGTATATGTTAATGGGAGAACTCTCCACAGTGAGAAGTTTCCTACGTTTCCAGAGATCTACAGCATATTAGATTGTTAATCTGTGTGTGTGTGTGTGTGTGTGTGTGTGTGTGTAAAACTCACAACAATGGTTGTGTCCTTATGAAGTCATTCCTCTGACATTTTCACTGCAGATGATTTCCCCCCCCCCCCTGCAGACCGGGAAACACACCACTCTTTCATTCTCGCATTCACACAGAACCGTGAAAGAGTGCAGTGTTCAAGAATTACTCATCACCGACGTGGTTAATGATTAGTGTTAATGAACAACGCTGTTTTACCGGCACAAATGAACGCGCTCTTACTGCGAACAGCCGCCTGCTGAAACCATTTGCTCATGCTCAGTGCGCATTCTGTGCGATTGCGAGAACGCATGGCAACTCTTATTGTTACTAATCAAATATTGACTAGAAATGATTGTGTAATTAAACTGAGCTGTAACTCCTTGAAAGAAAAGCTACACAACCATATTAACCAGGTCTAAATTAGATTAAAGCTTGAACCTGTACATATCGTATGGAAGGAAATTAAAACGTCTATTAAATGATATTTATTGTGGCAGCATCAAAAAAAAAGGGGGGGGTCAGTGCTGTATTTCTCATATGGGGAGTGTTAGCATGAAGGGTGTGTGCATGTGTGTGTTTAAAAAAAAAAAAATCTCTTATCTAGTGAACATGCTTTTCCACATTGTTCAATACCCGACCCGCCTGAAGACATTAAAAACTTTACCCTAAATATTACACAGCAAAACAGATTTATTCTTTTTTTTTTTAAATCGATGAATAAAAGGTGTTACACTGGATTTGCCCTGATAACTGACTTGATATATTACTTGCTTTCAAAAATGCTTTTTTTTTTTTTTAAATTTGAAAATCATATTTTTTTTGCAGTCCATAAAAAAAACAGCCAGCATAATTATTAGTCATGTAATTGGGTTATTCAACTTCTGGTCATCGGGATCATGCAATACCTTTTCTTTCATTTTTATGCACCGCTCGAATAAAATAAAAAATATTTTAAAAAATAAATATAAATAAATCAAAAATTAATAGAATCATTTATATGTTTTCCCATTTATTTATTTATTTATTTATTTATGGGTTTGTTTGTCCAGAAAGGGAATGGTACACAGTGGAAAAACGCCCAATCTGGCAACACATGATGCAAGTTAAAACTATGCTGCGGGTCCTGTTTGGCGGCGTGTTTGCGTCACTTTTAAAATGAATTTTAAAAAACCAGTTTGTTTGTTTCGTTACAGAGAAACACAATCGCTTTATCTGTTTAAAATATTTTTAAAATCAAAGCAACACAAAATATATATTAATAGGAGTCACTCATGTTTCCCCTCTCTCACACACACACACACACACACACAGTGTGGTTGGTGAGGTGTATGAAAGTGAACACACTGTATTTGCTCTCACCTGCAGGCTGCCTGGCTGTTTCTCCTCTCCTGAGTTTCCTGACAGAAAAAAAAAATAAACAGTTTTTTTTTATTATTCTTAACTAAAAAAATCCGACTCGATTTGCGTCGAAACGTTCAGTCGAAAGCGTCATTTCGGTAGGTTTAGTTTGGTTTTTTTTTGTTTTTTTTGGAAAGCACGTGAACTTCCCGCTTACCTGTTCCTCATGCAAATGAGCATCACCACCTGTCTGCCAGTCACGTGGTGCAGAGGGCGCGCGCCATTACTGAGCGCGCTCACAAAACACACCCCGATCCATCAGAGGCAACGCTAACATGACCTCAGGCTCATTTTAACTTCTATTTCTGGTACAGCATTCTGTGTTACAATGTCAGCATGCATTAGGGTCATAAGTTAGGGTCATGTGAATGTTTCCTGTTCCTACCTATGATGCATGGCCTGTTTTCCACATTTGTATTATTTTTTTTTTCCCTCCATACCTGACAGCTTTTCTGGATTTGGCTAAAACGGACGTTTTGAATTATTTACGCGCAGGTGCAAAACAAAACAGCACACAACTCTGATGAACTTTTTTCCTTTAGGTCAAAACTTGCAAATGAATGAACTCAGGTCCCTTATCTAGATTGTGAGCACAAGACACATAATCTCCTATGTAGTTATTAAAAAAAAAAAAAAAAAACTCTGATGTGTACTTTTATTCATTTGGCAGCCTCTTTGTCTAGAGTTGCAAACAGCATGAGTTGAAGTCTGAGCAGTTCAGGGTTAAGGGTCTGAGTCAGTCACACTGCCTCTGTGGTACTGCTGGGAATTGAACACACTCTCTCTATCACACACACACACAAATTATTGTTATTAATAAGCATGTGGATGAACTTGAAATTGAGCAGCATGCGAAAATCAGTGTATAAATGCTTCTGCGTGGTGGAAATCTTCATCACACACACAGTTTCAACTAAAAAAAAAAAAATCAAATAATAAAAAAAAAGAGATTTCATTTGCTGACCCCAAAACAATCAATAACGGACTCCTAGTGGGAAGTTCCAAATGATCAAAGGTTAAATTGACACAAGAAGCCTGCCTACCGTAAATCAGCTGACTTATGGTAAATTTGCTTGATTAACCCTTCAGATCCCTCAGGCCCAGGAACGGGTCAGTACCTTCCTCCCTGAAATGATATCAGATAAGAGTTATTATGCTGGATAGCTGACTGGTATGAAAGAGCGTCTGAGGTTCCTGTAAATGTTTTGGTTGAGAGGGGTGGAGTGGTCTGTATCGCAGGCTGATCAAACATTTAAAATATGCCATAAATAACTAACAGACACAACACAGCTTTAATAAATAAATAGCTTGCAGACAAGTATGTTTACAGAAAATACGTTTACAGCTTTAATAAATGTTTTACAAACTGAAAAATATATATTTATAGTTAAAAACTGCTTTCGTCGATGTATTATAAACAGGGGGGAAAAAATTCTATACGTTTCTATAATGTTTTTTTTTTTTTTTTATTTAGTCAAATTACAAACAGAAAAACCTGTATATTTTTATTTTCCTTAAATCAAAGTAAGGAAAATTACTACAATAATTTACAAACAGAAAACAGTACATTAATAAACAGTATAGAAATAAATATATATGATATAAGATGAGGAGATCTACTCTGTAAATCTGTAATTTAAAGAATTATAATTAGTTTTGGGGAAATGTTCAGATCCTCGTAACACTTCTCTTTAAAAGTATAAATGTTAGCTGCCATCACTGTGCAGGTCTTCTTACAAGTCAGCGCATTTATGTGTGTGTGTGTGTGTGTGTGTGTTTAAACTTTGCATATTGCACAATATAATGTAGAGCATTAGCAATGAGGAGTAAACGTCAGGATTGAGCTTATCTCTGAAGTTTTTTTTTTTTTTTCCATTCTGTTGAAACACCACTGCACCCCGCTCCATCACCGACTCCCCCAATGCCAGAGTTTCATAATCACAGTGGGAGAGGTCTTCTGTAGGTGATGTGTGTGTGTGTGTGTGTGTGTGTGTGTGTGAGGTTGATGTGTATAAAAGCTGTGGTGCTGCTCGCTAACACACATTTCCTCAGACTGAGCCAGGACCAGCAGGCAGGATGCGTGTGGACCTGGTGTGGCTGACGGCTACGCTTCTCTCTTTCCCCCTGCTCACACTGTGTGACCCACTGTGAGTATACACACACACACACACACACACACACACACACACACACACACACACACACTGACAGTAACTGAGCAGTGCAGATCTTATTGTTTCACAAATTTTTTTCACATGTAGTTTTGCATTTCTTACATTATTCACATTAGTTCACATTATTCATATGATTTTTTTCCCACTTTATTACATGTACTGCATGTGATTTTATTTTTCACACGTTATCGCATTGTTCACGTGATGTCATGTGTCTGTGCTTGAACTCAGGCCATGGTGGACATGATGAAATGTACATTCACGTTCTTTTCACACACTCATGCAAAAAAAAATGAAGTTATTTTAAGTATAAATATTCTTAATGGTATTACTTCAAGGTAAATTTATAATTATGGTGCACTGGGAGAAAAGTGCTGTAGATTTGGTAGGGTGTTTTTTCTCCCCGGTTTAGTCACCTGCCAATTCCCACCCACTAGCTAACTCTCCACCCCTATTATACAACAGCTACCACACGGGGAGGGTCGATCTGCTGCTCATGCTGCGTCACACTTGGAGGAAAGCGCTATCCGCCCTCTTCTGCATACATGAGCTCAGGAGCTAGTGTTGCTGTGATTGACAGGCAAGAGAGAATAGGCCCCTCCCAATTTTGCTCTCTGGACTCGGATGGCTGCGTCATCGTCCGAATTCACAATCTCCTGATGAAAGGGTGAACGCTTTTCTGTTGCACCACTCGGGAGTCAGATTTTGTAGGTGTTATTAATGTTTAAAGTGATTTACCTGAAACATGCACACAGGTTAATGTGAAGGAAATTTACCTGCGTATAAAATGTCTTTTACTTTTACTTCACTTACATTTTTGTAAAGGAATATCTGTGGGACTGTAACATGGAATCACCCCAAACGGCACATTTCAATCTACTCATACACTACAGTTTAATAAGTAGTTTAAAAATTGGAAAATTGTTTTCCTCTTTGTCTTAACAGCAACGTCTTGGTGGCCCCGAACCTGCTGCGAGTGGGGACCCCTGAGAATGTGTTTGTGGAGGCACAGGATTATAGTGGAAATAACTTCCCAGTGAAGATCAGCGTGAGGAACCATCCACAGAAAACTTCAGAACTGACGTCTAAATCTGTCGTCCTCACCGCTGAGAACAAATACCAGGCTGTTGTAGACATAAAGGTGAGTTCTCTGAGATTGCAGGACAAAACAGACAATGTCTATGCATGTCCAGGCATTTAACAAAAATAAAAAGCAATAAGAGACGCCCTATTTTCCAGGAGTGGAACAGTGAACTGAGCTGTATTTTAGAGCAGGGGCTCAAAAAGAGGTTCTTTTTGCAGCCACTGTCTCCTTTAACTGCAAAATAAATTCTATAGTTACGTTTACTTTACAAATATAATCCACATATTTAAATATTGGGCATATTGCATGAATTTATACAATAATATTTTGCCTATTTTTTGCAGATATCAAGCTTTTTATTCCTGAATTTTTCAGCCAGTTTGTTTATTTGAGTTATTGAGTTTTGTATTAAACCCATTTAATTCAAGTAAGCATTCAAACAATGTATAAGAACTCAACCATGAATAGTTTTATTAAAGAAGTAATCATTAGGGGGCACAGTGCCTTAGTGGTTAGCACTGTTGCCTCGTACCTCCAGGGCTGGGGGTTTGAATCCCGTCTCCGCCCTGTGTACGCAGAGCATGATTGTTCTCCCTGTGCTTCAGGAGTTTGCTCCGGTTTCCTCCCCCAGTCCAAAGACATGCGTTGCAGGCTGACTGGCATTTCCAAATTGTTCGTAGTGTGTGATTGTGCACCGTGACGGGCTGGCACCTCATCCAGGATGTGCCCGGAGTTCCCTGGGATAGGCTCCAGGCTACTCTGCAACCCTGTGTAGGATAAGTGGTACAGAGAATGAATAGATGGATGGATGGAAATCATCATTAATTATTACTTTAATCATGAGATTTGTGATTTCCGTCATTGTTAAAACATAAAATAAAATCACGGTGCTGTTTTAAATCCTCTCTTTTGTCTAAACAACAAAATGGACATAAAAATATTTCTGAAATGGGGTCTGAACCAGAATTTCAGATGGTGTGGTGTATCTTATTCATTTCTATAGTTATTGCAGGCTAAAATTAAGTGTGTCATTTTGCTGTGTTGCAGATCCCTGACAATAAGAACTTCTTTAGCGATGACCCACTGGAGAAGCAGTATGTGTACCTGCAGGCTCATTTTCCTTCCAGCGTGCTCGAGAAAGTGGTCCTGCTCTCCTTCCAGTCTGGCTACATATTCGTTCAGACTGACAAGAGCATCTACACACCTGGAACACCAGGTAAAACAGTATGAGCTCTCTGATGAGATACTAAATGGACTGTCATGAGGCCGAAAGCTAAAGCTATTGGTGCAGGATGCAGTCCACGAGCATTTGAAAACAAAGGGCACCAAAATTAAACACAATTTCCACCATGATAGATAGATAGATAGATAGATAGATAGATAGAAAAAAAATATTTAAAAAAATGAATTTCTATGTATTTATTTATTTTAAAAAACAGAATAATTCATAATTTCATGTATTTATTAGTTTCTTGATTTATTCATTTACATATCATGGTCAAAGGAAATGGCAGAAATCATGTTCAGTGCGGATGCCCTAATTAATGGTAATTAATTAAATGAGTATATAAAACACATTGATCGTCTTTGTCCCAGTTCGTTACAGAATCTTCTCGCTGACTCCTGATCTGCAGCCCATTGACCAGACTGGAGGAATCTATGTGGAAATCATAGTAAGTGCTCAAACAACTCAGCTGCGATTTCTTCCACTCAACAGTTTGGAACAGTTTCGATGATTTCGATGATTTCATGAGCTAAAATAATGTATCTTCAGATTTTCGGGTCCTCTTATTCATCCATTATGTATTTGCTGAAAGATATCAGAAAGATAAAGAAAGGTTCTGTTCCTCTTGGAGATTTGTGACTGAATTTAAATGTTCAGTTGTCCTGATTCACAAATGATGTTTTCTTCTTCCCAAGAATCCTCAAGGAATCACAATCAACAGGGAAACACTCTTCCCCAAGCAAGGGACCATAAAAGGGTCATACACCATCCCTGAAGTTGCCAAGTTAGTCCACTGCATTAATGCCTCCGATATGAAGTGTTAGAAAACACTCGTTACCGATCGAAATATCTGTGCACTAATTACACATTGTCATACTTACAGAGACTATTAATGTGATCTGTCAGTTTTCATTTGAAATTCTCTCTCTGGTTTTGTTTTTTTTTTAAGATCTGGAATATGGTCTGTAGTGGCACGGTATAAAAACACCCCACAGAAGAACTTCACTGCTGAATTTGAAGTTAAAGAATATGGTAAGATTTAGATTCAGATTATAAAAACCTGCTTGTGTGACTTCTACATGAGTGTTAAAATGTTGCTTTTCACTTTGCAGTGCTCCCGAGCTTTGAGGTAGCATTAATCCCATCCAAGTCATTTTTCTACGTGGATGATAATGAATTTCAAGTGGACATAAGTGCCAAGTAAGTAGAACATGTCAAAGACAATAAATTACTATAAATGAAAATAATTTGTACAGTTGTAGCGAGTGCGTGAACCAAATAATGAGTAAGCAACGTTGTTGCTGTTGTGAAATATGTAAAATACTGAGAGACTGAGTGGTGTGATGAAGCAGTGTTCAGGTTACAAGCACAGTAACGTAAACCTGTGAAGTGCAGCTGCACTACTGTCAGAGCTGCTGTTATAGAAAACGAATCAACATCTGTTTTAATCCTCCTTATGCAATTTTACATTTTTGTTCACCTGTCCACCTGTTTGCCAAAAAACAAACTCACTGGATTCAGCAGCGCCGTGGTATAAGCTGTCGTAAAGCACGTGTTAGAAAGACTACCTATATTTTATTGTCAATAAATAATAGTGGTTTATATTTTTTTTAACTATGTGTATGAGCTAACTTTTGTGAATTATATGAAGGTACCTCTTCGGAAAAAATGTGGATGGTGTTGCGTTTGTGGTGTTTGGCGTTAAGAGCGATGACACTAAGACCACGCTGCCTGCCTCTTTAAACCGAGCACAGGTAAATTCCGCGGACTTCTGACGTTTCACAGTATAACATCAGTGGGGAAATAATCACTGATTCATTCACTCACTTCTGTTTTGTTAGGTCAATTACTTGTATTCAGATTTAAACACAAACTGCGTACGGCCTAAACAGTGGATTTTTATTTATTTATTTTTTTAAATCCAACCAAGGATTCTATTTTTTTTTTACATTTTTTTTTTTATCAAATGTGAAGCCTACATTTGGGAAAAACCTCCGATGTAAGCAGAGTTAGCATGGTGTGTGAATTCTGGCTCTGACAGTTCCTCTGCCTCAGCTACATCACTGCAGTTCATAACTGGACTTAATTTCAGATGGGACTGTGTTTAAATATATATATATATATGTCAGACTTGAAGCTCACAGGACCAAAACAGAACTTGTAACAGAGTCACAGTGGTCTAAATTAGGCTATTTTGAAGTGTATATTTAGAAAATAGAACCAAGTAAATTCATTTGAAAATATTGTAGGCAGGATACAAAACAACAGCAACGAAAAACTCGCTTAAGTGGTGTTGCGTCCTGCAGGATCTCAATTCTGATGTCCACCTCTTGTATCAACCACATGCTCTGTCACCCCTTTGGCAAACCTTCTAAAAATAAAGAAATAAATCAAATGAAACCACAAAAAAAAACTACAAATAGCGCGCCAAATATTCATACTTGTATCTGTGTCTGTTCTGAACACAACCTTATCTGTCCATTCTATTCGGTTACAAGTTTCAAGTTTATTTGTCATGTGCACAAAATATCAAGGACAATTGTACATTACTACTACAACTACTACAACTACTACTACTACTACTACTTATGTGTAGTATTTTATGTTGCATATAGATCATTAACGGAGAAGGACGTACAGTGCTCACTAATAAGATGATCCAGAACTCCTTCCCAAATATTCATGACCTGATCGGAAGATCTTTGTACATTTCAGTCAGTGTTTTAACTGAGACCGGTAAGACCTCAGCAGTTTTGTGTGTGTGTGTGTGTTGATCTACATTCACACATTACATGATGCCATCTGTCTCCTCTCAACTATCATTCATCATTAACAATGTTTCAGGTAGCGAAATGGTTGAAGCAGAGAGAGGAGGCATTCAGATTGTGAAATCACCCTACACCATCCAGTTCAAGAGAACCCCAAAATTCTTCCACCCTGGAATGTCTTTCGATGTCACGGTAAAAAAAAAAAATTCTTTCCCCACAACACGTATGTCATAACAAACTTTTATCCAAAGCCATTTAACCATGCTTTGTTAAACATGCATGTCTTTATAGCGCTTTACAATCTTGCAACTGGCAACAGACTTAATAATTTGCTGGTGCACTAGATAATTACCATAAATGATTAGCACTAGTGTGTTGCTCATATTAAATTTGATAATTGTCCATGATCAAAAATTCAGTACTTTTGAGTGATATGCAGCATTTTAATCTCATTAAAAACAACTTGAATTACACACTGTGTGTCTGATCTGGATTTGAAAAGGTGTTTGTGACCAATCCGGACCAGTCGCCTGCTGAAAATGTGGATGTGCTGGTCATGCCCGGTGAAGTGAAGGGTCGAACTAAGAGTAACGGCATGGCCAAGGTCATAGTGAACAGCCAGGAGAAAATGAGGACTCTACAAATCATTGTAAGTCATGTAAAAGGGGGTTTAAAAACCTATTTGGTTTTGGCAAATGTGAAAATTTCATGACGGCTTATCAACTTGTGTTAAATGCTATAAATAGGAATTATGAGGAAACATAATATTTACATCAAGTCCCGGCTAAGAAAAAGGCCACAGGCCAAGCTGTTTGAGTTGGTAAACCATCTTTTCCAGTAGCTAAGTTATTTTCCAGCTTCCTTATTACTTGACTAAACTGATTAGTACATGTTTGCCTTACTATAGTGTTACTTGGCCAGTGTTTTGGAAGATGGTAGCTGGTTCAAGATGAATTTTTCAGCAGGGGTGAATTTTCAAAAGCACTGATGCATACTGGAAATTTCAGACCTTTTTAACTAAAATGGTTTTGTAACCAGGCAAGAACCACAGCCCCAGGCATATTAAATGAAAGACAAGCTCAGAAAGAGATGACTGCCCACGCTTACGCCACGAAAGGAGGCTCCTCCAATTACCTACATATAAGCATAGACAGTGCAGAACTGGAAATCGGTGATCAGATGAACATCAATCTAAACTTCAAAAGTGATGCCAAAAGTCAAGATTTCACTTATCTGGTTGGTATCTCTCACATACACATTGGTTTAAATATTTTGGTGATATTGTGTGGTAGTTCTACTGGTTTTACAGTAATAATAATACTAATCCTATACCTAACCCTAAAACCTACGGTGAACTTTAGTAACTAAAAAAGTGCATTGGGTTTTTGTTTTTTGTTTTTTTTTTAAACAAAATCTCTGGTTCTTCTCTTTGTGTCAGATCCTTAGTAAAGGACAGATCGTGGAAGGGAAGAGGTTTAAGCGACAAGAGCAGTCGCTGGTGACTCTGTCTCTACCCGTCACCAAGGACCTGGTTCCCTCATTTCGAGTGGTGGCGTATTACCACATAGGATCCTCTGAGGTTGTGTCGGACTCTATCTGGGTCGACGTCAAGGACACATGCATGGGAACGGTAGGCAATCTGCTTCCTTTTCACAGGAAGTTAAACTATTATACTGTATAGAATTATGTTCTTGTAAGTTCAGGAATATGCCAGTATTTTAGGGAGTCTAAATATGCAACACACACACACACACATATATATTATATACACCGCATGGCCAAACTAACTAATGCCCCTGTGCACAAAGCATGCTCCATGAAGACGTGGTGTGTTAAGGTTGGATGTCCTCCACAAAACCCTGACCTCAACCCCACTGAATACTTTTGCAATGAACTGTAATGCCGACTGTGTGCCAGAACCCTCTTATCCAACATCAGGGCCCAACCTCAGCAATACTCTTGTAGCTGAATGGACGAATCCCCACAGCCACGCTCCAAAATCCAGAAGAGTGGAGATTATTATAAGAGCAAAGATATATATATATATATATAGTGCAAATACTATAAAAAGCAGTAAACATTAATAACCTAAACAAAGTCAATATTTGGTTATATACAGTCCCATCTGAAAGTATTGGAACAGCAAGGCTAATTATTTTGTTTTTGCTCTTCACTGAAGACAAATGGGATTGAGATCAAAAGTTCAGCTTCTGATATTTTCCTGATATTTACATTTAGATGTGTAAAACAACTTAGAATCTGGTGCCTTTGGTGGCAGACCACCCAATGTTTCATTTCAACAAGATAGTGACCCTAAGCATATTGGTTCAAATCCATAAACCTGAATGTCTTAGAATGGACCAGTCGAAGCCCAGATTTCAATCAGATTGAGAATCTGTGGCAAGACTTGAAGATTGCTGTTCACCAATGATCTACAGCCAACCTGAGAAAGCTTGAATAATTTTGTCAAAATGAATGTGCAAAAATATCCAGATCCAGAGGTAAAAAGTTGATGAAATATATCCCAGAAGACTTGCAGGTGTAACTGCAGTCAAAGGTGGTTCTAAGTATTGACACAGGAGATGATAAATATCTTCTTTTTTGTTTAATTAACTTCTGTGTCACAGCAAACGTAATTTTTTAGACATAAATGTTTTAAATGTTAGACATATTCTGTAAATGGTAGATATCCAACTGACTTAAGTAGGGAAAATACAATCAGATGTAATGCAACTCAGGTGAGCACAAAAACAGGAAAAGTTCATGTGAGGTTGGCCTCTGGAGGTCTGGGTGGGGGTTGTCCATGGTGAATGTGCCATAGCAAGACGTTAGCCAGACTCAAATAATAATACAATGAGAGAAGAGAACACCACATCTCATAGCCAAAATGTGGACCAAGTTTCAGTGAGTTTCTGTCACAAACACGTTATGCTACATGGAATACTATTAGTCATCACCATACATATATCATTTGTTTCCCTTAGTCTGCACTCAACTAGCTAACTAGCTTGCCATAAGCTATTACACTGTTAGCTACCACTTTTTAGTCTCCAGGCATTCAAAACTTTGGACTACGTAGCACACCGGAGCTTCCATTTGCCAGGTGGGCTAGCTAACTAATTTGTCCACTCCTGATATATTTTTGTTTCTCTCTTCTCCTTTCTTTTTTTCTTATTATCTTATATAATGTAGCTGAAATTGGATGTAAAGGAGAGTTTAAATGTCAAGAAGGTATTTGAGCCTGGTGATGAGTTTCATCTCATAGTTACTGGAGATCCAGCTGCCAAGGTTGGTCTGGTAGCTGTGGATAAGGCTGTCTTTGTCCTCAACAAGAACAGACTCACACAGACCAAGGTGAGTAATACCTGGCAGGGTTTTTAATTCTCTTAGTAATCTTTATCTTGTGGTTTTATGTTTACTCTGGAATCAGGCAAAGTCACAAAAATGTGTAAAACAGTGTCCCCCAGATTGGTACTGGGATCAATCTGATCCAATTTTGCTACAGAAAATATAATGTACATATTTACAGTAATATTCTTTTCTCTTTCCATCAACAGGTCTGGGACATTATTGAGAAGCATGACACTGGCTGTACAGCGGGCAGTGGTAAAGACAGTATGGGGGTTTTCTATGACGCAGGTCTGCTGTTTCAGTCTGATAAAGCAGGAGGCACCAGTGAAAGAACGGGTAAAACAGTCATTTTTAAAGTAATAAATAGAACACTGTGTCATGCTGTAATAGGTAAATAATCAACAGCAAGTGGTGTGATGAAGCAGTTACTGTTACCACCACAAAGTGGACTATTTTACACTTTAACGGCACATCATTGAGAGTTTCATTCTGCATATACCATAGAAATTTCCCAACAATCACAATTATTTAATTTATTAAAGAATCACACATCACACATTTTAATCCATTTAGAGTTAAACCTATTGTGGAACACCTGCGAAACAAGTTAGCTCCTGCTATCACTTATGTTATTGCAGCTATAACATTTGTTCAGTTCAACAAGTATATATATATATATATATATATATATATATATATATATATATATATATATATATATATATATAAAACATTAAAGTAAACCTGTGAATTGTCGCTGTACTACTTGCAGCTTCTATAGAAAATTAACACCTTCTCACCAATCAGAGAATCTAGATAAATTTTTAGCAATTTATGTCCAGCCCTGTGATATAAATTGATATTAATATATTAAAGAGGTATGGCAAAATTATGGGGAAAAAACCGCAGGTTTATACTTCAACTACAAGCTGTTTCATTTCCTTTTTTTTAATAGCTTCTGAGTGTCCCACCCCACCGAAGAGAAAACGGAGAGCTGAGACTCTACTACAGATCACCCAAACAATGAGTAAGAAGCTGGACTTCTTATTCACCAATTTTGTTGAGTTGTACGATCATTAATTCTTGTATGATTTAGATAGAGCAGGGGAATCATAGCCACAGCTTGCTGATCTTAATTTATACCCTTTCTCTTAAGTTGGGAAATACACCGGCGAACAGAAGAAATGCTGTGCAGATGGACTGAGGCAGAACAGGCTGGGCTACACATGTGAACGGAGAGCTTCATTCATTTTGGATGGTGCAGAGTGTGTCAAGGCCTTCCTGGACTGCTGTAAGGAGATCCAAAAACGCAAGGATGAGCAGAGAGACTTGTTGCATCTGGCTCGCAGTAAGAACCCACTTTGTTCTTTACTTTTTTCTTTTGTTTGTGTTGTTAAAGGTTTCTAAAAAAAAAAAAAAAAAACCTCAAAAAACAATATTTAAAATTTAACTAAATGTCAGCTTTATGGCAAAAACTGTCCAGGAGCATTACAATGTTGCTTTTGAAGCCAGTCAATTCAGATGATCAACTCATTTTTTTTATTTCCGGCATATACACACACAGAGATAATAATAATAATAATAATAATAATAATAATAATAATAATAATAATAATAATAAATATAGCTGCAAGAGGAGCCAAGCACCTTTTCCAAGTAGTGTCCCCAGTGTGGTGCATGGATCCCTAACAACAAACGAAGTTGCAGATTGCCATTAAATGTGGCAGAAAAAAACTTGCCGAAACGTGCATTTTTTTAAAGACAAATCGTCATAATAGTAAAGTAAAGTACAAATTGCTTTTATTATTCTTTTCAAATTTTGAACTATTTTTTATTCTTATACTTAATTTAAGTTGGCTGGAAAGTGAGGGGAAACAGTTACGTGCAACAGCCCCACGGTTGCTTCACTGCTCCACATTTGCAAATATATCAATATTTTTAATGCTGCCAAGCTGATTTATTTTATTTCTTGATAAGTGAATGTTTGACACTTGCCCAAGGCATGATTTGCATATATAATTTTTGTTCAGGTGAAGATGATGATGATGATTACATAAGCTCTGATGAAATAGTCACGCGAACACAGTTCCCTGAGAGCTGGCTGTGGGAGGACATAGACCTGCCAGCCTGTAAAGGAAATGTACCATGGTAAATGCAATAACCCAAGATTATTTCTTATATTTTAATTACAGCAGTCTGGAGGTAAATGGTAGTACTGACCTGATCTGCTGTTTCCCTTTTATTGTAGTGATACAGTAAGTCGCACCTTGGACAAAAACTATCTAAAAGACTCTATTACTACCTGGCAGGTCCTAGCCATCAGTCTGTCTAAGACCCATGGTCAGTGCCACATCTTCTTTGCATGTCTAAAACATCTTGATGTAAACAGTGATAATATGTCTAAAAATATGAAATGGACACTTGCAAGGATGCGCATATGATGGCAAATTTTAAAACATACATTTCTTTTTCCCTGCAGGCATCTGTGTGGCTGATCCCTACGAAATTATAGTAGCAAAAAACTTCTTTGTGGATCTCAAGTTACCTTACTCAGCAGTACGCAATGAACAACTAGAAATCAAGGCTATTCTGCATAATTTCTCCGATAAGAAACAAAAGGTACTTTTTACTATTATTTGCAGTTCTACATATAAATTTTTATTTTACAGAATATGGTTCAGTTCATGGCAACAGGTTACAGTTGCAGTGTGTAATGTTGCTGTTTCATAGCTCTAAGGCTCTCAGTTTGATCCTGAGTTTAGATTAATGTCTGTTTGGAGTTTCTGTGTATGTTCTCCAAATGGGTTTAATGGGGGTTCTCTGGTTACTTCCCACCTCCAAAGAACATGCCTAGTCTGTGGATTGGCTATGCTAAATTCCCCCCAAGTGTGCATGGGTATGTGCACACTGTCCTGTGATGGACTGATATCAAACCCAGAGTCTATTTCTGCCTCATGCCCAACATTCCCAGGCTCTGAATCCACCTGCACCCTGACCGGGCTAAACTGTTTACTGAAGCTGTATAATTGAAATCGGTTCAGTTCAGCCACATAATCCACTTCACAACTCAGACTAATGCTTGATTTCTAACAAGTTAACCCAATCCCTGTTTTGTTCTGATGCTGAGGACATCTGTCTAACTTCCTTTGCCCACCAGGTGCGTGTGGAATTCTTTGAGACAGAGCATATTTGCAGTGCAGCCAGCAAAAAGAACAAATACCGCACCATAGTTAATATTGAAGGCAAGTCCACCAGAGCCATCCCATATGTCATTATTCCCATGGAACTAGGGGAGCACCAGATAGAGGTACAGGCTGCAAGCGCAATATTTCATGATGGAGTAAGGAAAAAACTGAAGGTGGTGGTGAGTATCAGCAGATTATATATCAGTGATTTTTACCAGACAGGATTAGTGAAAATCCTTAACAAGAAGTGGGCTGCATTTTAAACGATTGGTTATATGTAGCCAAAAAAACATAGGAATGACATAGACTTTAAACATAGAACTTTACACAAAAACAAATATTATAAGATACCATGAAGTCAAATGCAATGCTTAGATCAGCATAAGATCCATCAACATAAGGTCTGAAATGTTATCTTTTTTTTATCAGTCTGAAGGTGTGCTGACTGAACTCCCAGAACAAAATTTGGAACTAAATCCCTCTCGAGTACCTGGTGAGATTATTTATATTCCATACCCAATCAACAGCAAACACTTCATGTTATTTCTCCTTATTTATTTGTCAGCATTTATTCTGCACATACTGGTTTTCCATTTTTAGGTGAATCAGTAAGTTTCCATTTCATTCTGTTTCTCTTGTTCTTTCTGTGTTTTTGGAACAAAAGGTGGTGTTCAAGTTGTGCATTTGAAGACTGATATACCAAGTGGGCAGATTCCAAACACTCCTGCACAAACTTACATCACTGTGGCTGGTAAGAAGAAACTCAAACACATCAATATACGCCAATATGGACCAATACAGGTTTTGTCATCTAAGATCCATTTTTATTGTCATCCCCATCATATACTCATATATAGTAGGACAGATGCTTTATTTTATTGAAAAGATGACAAAGTTGTTACCAAACTTGGCAGTAGTACGGGGAATCAGAAAGTTAAAGATCTAAGAAGTTGTTACAGGGGTGTCTGGGCTATTTTTATTCATAGTTGCCTGGCAGACAAGTAGGTTTAAGAGGTTTAATCAGAAAAATATTCTTCTCCTTATGGGCATATGCAAAAAAAAAAAAAAAAGTTGGCTTCGTTTGGCATGTGTTCAAATTTAACACAGTCAACTATAAAGAATGTTTCCGAGTCCCACTGCTTGTTGCACTCTACATATAGTCCAAGGTGCAATCTTGCTGATCGTTCAACAATTTTTTTACTAGGTAGATTCATTTTTGTGGACACTGTACTGTCTTTCCTGATCCAAGAACATGCATGTATGTGGAAACACTGATATAACTTTATAACAAAAAAGTTTGCCACATAATCATCATATAAATCTCCTGCTTACTACTAGAAGAGTTTTCGGATGATTTGGATTGATGCATAGATTTAAAAGGCAATCACTGAAATGAACTTACACAATAATCATAAAGTGATTATTATTTACAGCATTTCGCAGATGCTCTTATCCAGAAGGACTTACATTTATCTCATTTATACAGCTGAGAGGTGCTAAGGGCCAGTTGCAGCTTGGTGGGGCTGGGATTTGAACTCATAACCTTCTGATCAGTAGTCCAATGTCTTAACCATTATTATAGTGTAGAGTCTGATTATTATTGAAAAAGGACAGCCACTTGTTGTGTAAATAGGCTAGCAAGGTGATTTGGTCGTAACTGTAATACCTTTGAAACAGTTCTTTTCTACATCATCATTCACCAATTATCAGTAGGCTTGGATATAAAAAGTGTATACACCCCTGTTAAAATGGCAGTTTTTTGTGACATAAAAGAATGAAATTAAGATAAATCATGTCGTTTCCCACCTTTAATGTGAAATTGCAAAGTATGCAAATAAAGTGAAAAACAATCAGAATCCTTTTTATGGAGAAAAAATAAAAAATAAAAAACTTACAATAATCTAGTTGCATAAATGTGCACACCCCTAAACTAATATTTTGTTGAAGCACCTTTTGATTGTATTACACCACTCAGTCTTTTTGGGTAAGAGTCTATCAGCATGACACATCTTGACTTGGCAAAATTTTCCCACTCTTTCTTGCAAAAACATCATATACTGCTCAAAAAAAAAGGGAACACTTAATTATTACAGTATAACACCAAGTCAATTAAACTTCAGGGATCTCAATCTGTCCAGTTAGGAAGCATAAGTGATTGTGAATCAGTTTCACCTGCTTTGGTGCAAATGAAAATGACAACAGGTGCACTGGAGAGGCAACAGCAAGACAACCCCCAAAAAGGGAATGGTGGTGGCCACAGACAATTGTTTTCTCCTTATCTTTCCTAACTGATTTGTCTTTAGTTTTGTGTTTTGTTAGGGTCTTTGTCACTATTTGTAGCATGAGGCAGTATCTGCAACCCAATCAGGTTGCACAGGTAGTCCAGCTCCTCCATGATGGCACATCCATACGTCGCAAGGAGGTTTGGTGTGTCCCCCAGGACAGTTTCAAGAGCATGGAGGAGATACCGGCAGACGGGCCGTTGCACGAGGAGAGCTGGACAGGGCCGTAGAAGAGCAACAACCCAGCAGCAGGACCGGTATCTGCTCCTTTGTGCGAGGAGGAGCACTGCCAGAGCCCTACAAAATGGCCTCCGGCAGGCTACTGGTGTGCATATTTCTGACCAAACTGTCAGAAACAGACTCCATGAGGTTGGCATGAGGGCCCGATGTCCTCTAGTGGGACCTGTGCTCACAGCCCAGCACCGTGCAGCTCGATTGGCATATGCCAGAGAACACCAGAATTGGCAGGTCCACCATTGGTGGCCCATTCTCTTCATGGATGACAGCAGGTTCACACTGAGCATACACTGCCCTCCAAAAGTTTGGAAACACCCTAAGCAAAGTGAGGTTTTGGACAATATCAGCATTAATCTTTATCATTTCCTGGTGTAAATGCATTAAAGTAACTTGTCATTATCACTAAAGATAATAACAATAATTGTTTTTTTATTACATAATAATGGCAATATACACATCAAAGTCAGACATGCCCCATGGGTAGCTGTGATACCTGATTACTGCTTTAAACCTGGCCAAAGGTGTCTACTACTGTTTGGAACGGAAGGCAAAGTCTGGGTCCAATAAAGACAGAAAGAGGAGTGGAAGACCAAGATGTACCTCTTCTAATGAGGACAAATATGTGAGAGTGTCCAGCCTTCGCAACA
>CM041000.1:15932777-15944000 GCA_022985145.1 Pangasius djambal | reverse complement strand
TCATCTTTGGGCAATCCTCCAGGAGGCTTGGAGTAATATATCAAGTCAATTTTTGAATAAACTGACTGCTCGGATGCCTAGTGTTGTCCCTTATTATCAATGCAAAATGGTCACTAACTAAAGAGGATTTATGCTGATATTGCCCAAAAACCCTATTTTGTTCAGGCGTTTCCAAACTTTTGGAGGGCAGTGTATATATGCATTTTATGAGTACATTTTGCATTCTTTTCCCCCAATTATATTTAGAAACTCTGTGATGGCATAAAAATTCATTTGTGCTGTCGTTTCTGCTGTTGGTTTTGGTTTTGGTTTTGTAGAAGCATCACATAGTTTACATGCTATTACACTATTCTACCACTAGGGGTTCTTGCATTCACAGAGTCAGGAGTGTGCAGAAATGTATGCACATCCTCATGCATAAAGATAACTTGATAAATCCCATTCAATACATGGAAACATTCATTTGCATGGTTTACACACAAAACCATGCACACATGGAGCTGATAAATGAGACCCCAGATTTAGTCCCCCCTTTGCGGTATAATAACCTCCACTCTTCTAGCAAGACTATTCACTAGATGTTGGAAATGTGATTGTGAGGATTTGTCAATTCAGCAACAAGAGCATTTGTGAGTTCAGGCACTGGCCTGGGCTGCAGTCTGCATTCTAGTTCATCCCACAAGTGTTCAGTCAAGTTGAGGTCAGGGCTCTGTGCGACCACTAGGGTTCTTCCAATTCAACCTTGGCAAACCATGTCCTCATGGATGTTGCTTTGGGGCACAGGGGCATTGTTGTGCTGGAACATTTTTAGGCTTCTTAGTTCCAGTGAAGGGAAATTATAATGCTACAGCATACACAGACATGCTATACAATTGTGTGTCAGAAAACATAAAAGTTACAGCTTTTCCTCTGTTACAGTGACACTGAACACTAACACTGGATACTTTTTTTCCACACTGTCCTGGTAACAGAATTCAAACTATCCAGAATTCAACAGCTCTGTGATATAAATTGATATTTACATGGTAATGCTGAGCACCACAAAATGCTGAGAAAAAAAACTAAACTGCATGTTTAGACTTAAGCTACAGTTGACATGTGAAGTCTATTTACAGTTACATTTATTTATTAGCTATTTATTAATGTTAGAATTTACTTTTTTTTTTACTAGCTCCTGACTGTCCCACCCCAGCAAAGAGAAAACGGAGAGCTGAGACTCTTCTACAGATTACCCAAAAGCTGTGTAAGAAGCTGGATTTTTTATTCACTGATTTTGTTTGGTTCTAATATGATAATTTAATTTACATTTTGCCACATTTTCTGTTAAAAAAAAACCTATAGCTCATCAGGGGAATCTTAGCCACAACTTTCTCTGTGCCGTCATTCATTTTACCCTTTTGCTTAAGTTGGTAAATATAGTGGTGACCAGAAGAAATGCTGTGCAGACGGACTGAGGCAGAACAGACTGGGCTACTCATGTGAACGGAGAGCTACATTCATTTTGGATGGTGCAGAGTGTGTCCAGGCCTTCCTGGACTGTTGTAAGGAGATCCAAAAACGCAAGGATGAGCAGAAAGACTTGTTACATCTAGCTCGCAGTAAGAATGAACTCTTTACTTTTTTGAGTTGTGAAAGAGGTTTTTTTAATGTATTATATTTAAAATTGAACTAACTTTATACCAAAAACTGTCTGTCTAAGAGCATTATAAAATATTCAGCTAGTTCAGTATATTACAGAGTAAAAGAAGCCATAGCCATAGTGTAGCTATAGTCCTTATTAAGCCTGTGCCGGTAACAGAATCATCTTATTCAGAAAATAGCAATCTGCAGGGTCCAAGCATTCTTCACAAGTGCGTGGACCCACATAACACCCTCAGGTTGTGATGATGGCTCAGTGCTAGCGGTTTAAAATGTTGAAAGCTTATTGACCGAAACTGGCAATGTTTTTGATGTAATTCAGTGATGATTAAAAATCCAGTTACAGACTAGCAGATTGATTCAGCACACCAAATTTCAGCTCAATTGGACTCTTGGTTATTGAGAAACAGCTATTACTTAACCCCAAGCCCTAAGAATATGAATCGCTCTCCCCAATGTCCAATTTGAGTGAGACTGCATCAGCTACTAGTAGGTGCCCTTCCTTAAAACTGCCATTGAAGTTTCATACAATAGCTTAATGGGAACCTTGTCAAATGCCTGCTAAATCCTGATTGCCCAAGGGTGGCCATGTTTTTTTCAGTAAGTAGTCATCAAGAAAAATCCACTCACAGATTAGCATGCACCCTACCAAATTTCAGCTTAATCGACCTTAGGTTTTAAGAAGGAGCTATTTGGACTTTGGACTCCGCTCCATATGTAAAACCATGCCCCAACCTTTGCAGACATCCTCAGAACCTTGTACTGAACAGGTATTTTCAGTTTGGTTCAAATCTATATGACCAATTACAACTATTTGAGTAAACCAGCTCTGCCTCCTTTGATTTAATTAAAGTGTGATGGCCATATTGATGATAAATGTCAACATGTTTTTGATAATTACTGTGGTTCCCACTCTCCTGAGATCGGCCAAAAATCCTAGGACTAGTCTGCACATTTTGCATATTATGTTTCATGACGATATGTCAAAGTTAACCCTGTCAAATGCCTGCTAAAAACTGTTTGGTCAATGGCAGCCACATATTTTTTTAATTAATTAGGTCATCATCAAAAATCCAATTTAACTCAGATGGGCTCAGAATCTCTTCTTATATATGCCTTTCAAATTTTGTGTGAATCCATGCAAGCACTAATGACTTACAGTATAAGTCCCTGCCTCATTAGTATTGACTGACAAGTGGCAGCCATGTTGTTTACAAATGTCAAGATGTTTTTTATAATTATTTAGTTTCACACTCTGCTGAGTAGTTTGACAGCAAAGAAACAAGGTCTAGTTCCCAAGAGTAGGTTTTGCATATTATGCAAATTAGCAAACAATCTAAGTGGGTGGAGCTAAATGGCTATTGAGGCTTTTTTATTTGTGAGAACCCAAGGAGTCAGTGGTTCAAATCACGGTTCATAAGATATGGACCAAAATATAAACACTTGCACTCTAGCACCACCAGTGGGCTGATTAGGCCCATTTCCTTGCCTGAGTAGTGGAAAGGAGTACTACCTGTTAACGAGGTTTCATGTCTCTACAACTTAAGGTTTGGTCTGCACAATTCATTTTAACGCAGAAGAAGAAGAGGAAAGTAACATTCAACAATTGGTCCCCTAAAAATCCTGACAATTATAATACGGATCCATCATCTTTGACCCCTAAATATAGCCACAACCAGCAATGTGGGCTCCTTCACAATTAGTGCCTCTAGTGCAAGTTTGGTGCATGGAACCCTAACAATGATAGCTGTAAATTGCCAGTAAATGTGGTGTTTTACTTATTTAATTTATTTTACACAAATTGTTAGAATAATAAAAAAATAAACATTACAAATTCCTTTTTTTCACTTTATTGAATCAGACTGACAAGCATGGGGAAACAGTCCCATGCTACAGTCCCACTCTTGCAAATAATCATCATTTGAGCCTGCCAAGCTGATTTATTTTATTTCTTGATAAGTCATTGTTTGGCACTTGTCCAACACCTGATTTATGAATATATGTTTGTCCAGGTGATGATGATGATGATGACTACGTAAGTTCTGATGAAATTGTCACCCGGACACAGTTCCCTGAGAGCTGGCTGTGGGATGACATAGACCTGCCAGCCTGTAAAGGAAACATACAATGGTAAATGAAGAAATCATGAAAAAATTATTATATAAAATATTACTAAAAATAATAATGAAAAAAAATGTATTATTATAGCATACTGGAGGTAAAAGATAGTACTGACCTGATCTGCTGTTTCCCTTTTATTGTAGTGATACAGTAAGTCGCACCTTGGACAAAAACTATCTAAAAGACTCTATTACTACCTGGCAGGTCCTAGCCATCAGTCTCTCTAAAACCCATGGTCAGTGCCACATCTTCTTTGCATGTCTAAAACATCTTGATGTAAACAGTGATGTTTTATCTAAAAATCTGAAATAGACACATGCAAGGACTGGCATATGATGTCAAATATCAAATCAGACATTTCAATCTCATTGTAGGCATCTGTGTGGCTGATCCCTATGAAATTACAGTGGCAAAAGACTTCTTTGTGGATCTCAAGTTACCTTACTCAGCAGTACGCAATGAACAACTAGAAATCAAGGCTATTCTGCATAATTTCTCCACTAAGAAACAGAAGGTAATTTTTACTACCATCTGCAATTCTACAGAGTATATTGTTTTTACAAAATATGGTCCAGTTCACAACAACAGGGCGGTACAGCATGTAGTGTTGATGCTTCACAGCTCCAGGGTTCTCAGTTCAATCCTGAGCTCAGATTAATGTTTGTGTGGAATGTTTGTTGTGCAATGTTTCTTCCCATCTCCAAAGTAGGCGAGTCCATGCCCAGTAGGTGAACTGGCTATGCTAAATTCCCCCAGATGTGTGTGCACAGTGCTTTGTTATGCACTGGCATCATAGCCAGGGACTATATTCATCCTTAACCCTATCTTTCCCAGGATAGGCTCTGGATCCAACGCCACCCTGATCAGGAAAAAAAAAGGTTTACTGAAGATGTATGAATGAAATTGGTTCAGTTCAGCCACTTAATCCACTTCATAACTCAGACTAATGCCTGCTTCCTAACAAGTTAACCCAATCCCTGTTTTGTCCTGATGCTGAGGACATCTGTCTAACTTCCTTTGCCCACCAGGTGCGTGTGGAATTCTTTGAGACAGAGCATATTTGCAGTGCAGCCAGCAAAAAGAACAAATACCGTACCATAGTTAATATTGAAGGCAAGTCCACCAGAGCCATCCCATATGTCATTATTCCCATGGAACTAGGGGAGCACCAGATAGAGGTACAGGCTGCAAGTGCAACACTTCATGATGGAGTAAGGAAAACCTTGAAGGTAGTGGTGAGTATCAGCAGATTATATATCAGTGATTTTTACTAGACAGCATTTGTGAAAACCATCAACAAGAAGTGGGCTGCATTTTAAAAGCCTGATTATATGTAGCCAAAAAAAAAATCAGGAATGCATCAACATTCTCATAGAGGTGGTGAAACAAAATGTATACAAAATATATACAAAATGAAATGTTATAAGATTCCGTAACCTCAAATGCAATGCTTAGATGTCAACCAACATAAGTTCTGAAACATTATCTTTTTTATTTACGCAGTCTGAAGGTGTGCTGACTGAACTCCCAGAACAAAATTTGGAACTAAATCCCTCTCGAGTACCTGGTGAGATTATCTATATTCCATATCTAATTAAGAGCAAACACTTTGTGTTATGTCTCCTTACTTATTTGTCAGTATTTATTCTGCACATACTAGTTTTCCATTTTCAGGTATGTTAATAAGTTTAACTCTATTTCTCTTGTTTTTTCTGTGTTTTTTTGAATAAAAGGTGGTGTTCAAGTTGTGCATTTAAAGACTGATATACCAAATGGGCAGGTTCCAAACACTCCTGCACAAACTTACATCACTGTGGCTGGTAAGAAGACACTAGGCCAATATGGACCAATGCATATTTTGTCAAGGAAGGTCCATTTTTTACTGTCATCCCCATCATATACTTATATATAGTGGGACAGATGCTTTACTTTAATGACAAGCAGAGGACAAAGTTGTTATTGAGCTTGGCAGTAATGGCCCAGATTCTGCAATACCATTTCGCCCCAGGGAATCAGGAAGTTAAAGACTCTAAGATGTCATTACAGGTGTGTCCAAGCTATTAGTTTTTTACTAAAAAAAAGTACATTTAAAACCAGAAAATTGAGGAACTGTACTCCTTATTAAATTATGCAAAAATAATTTGATGAGTGTTTAAGTTTCCTTTGCTGCACTACACACAGCAAAGGTGCAAGGTGGAATCTGGCCAATGGTGAGGACAGATCACTAACTTTTATAGCCATAATACTCTTTATACTCATTTTCCTTAGTCTGTAGTAACTGCCATTTTGACCAATCCATTACATGTAGTAACACACAACACAGCATATGTTATTCCATTACATTAGCTACCACTATTTAACCTACCAAGTTTTCAGGCAACCAGAACATGCGATGGGATGGGCAGCACATTGGAGATTTTATTTAGCTAGCTAAAGAATTTATGATTTGTCCATCCATGGGTCGACATGGAACGAGGGACCCATACTCTCTTCAGTCATTCTAGTAAATGGAGATGCTGCTGATCTTGATTGTCTCCACAGTGAAGCTTTCACTGTGCAGTGAAGAGCGCCTCCTGAATTTAACAATTTACAATTAATACACTGGATATAAAAATGCCAGCAAGCTGTTGCACCTTCTCTATGCATGCTGAGTCATGGGTCAGCAGCATGAAAAGTAATTGACTAAGCATACTGTCCTGGGGTTCGCTTGGCAATTCTGACTACATGAAGAAATGTTGGACGGTCATTAAAATGAAGCTGAAGACAGTGATCTGCAGGTGTTTCTTGTGCCGATGTATTTGGGCCAGGTGGAGAACAGAGAATATAGTATCTTCATTAGAATGGTGGGGGCAATGTGCATGTTAGAATGGAGGGCAGAAACTTTATGCGTGTGGTTAATTATTAGCCTTCTAAAGCACTTCAACACTACAGCAAAGAACAACTGTGTTAGAGGGCAACGTGCTTAAAAAACTATCCATCAGGCTGGACCATTATGATGTGGTTTGACCAAGGCTCTGAGATTCCTTAATGAGTTTTATTCATTTATTCCTTGTCATCTTATTACTGGACCTCAGGTAGACAGCACCACAAGTGCTTGATAAGCACTCGTTTTGATGTTTTGACTTTGTGTTGTTTATGATTGGGATAGCTGGGTATAGCCCTTACTTTTTTTTCATAAGTATTTACCCCCCTTTCTTTTAACAACACAAACTAGGTCTTGTATGGAATTTCTTTTTCTCACACTAAATTTGATGAAAAAGGTTTTTGCTTGCACAATGATTATCTCTGATTATTTATCAGCTAAAATAGCAGATCAGATTACACCTGCTAGTCTGATTAGTCACTTGTGATGAAGATATTTGGAGGAAAAAAAAAAGCTAGAGAAGGTTAATAGAAAGATCAGCAAAGATTCGAAACTTCCTAGAAGCAGTGTGAAATCCATTATAACAAAGTGGGAAAATATGGCACAACCCAGACACTATCAAGTTGCATCGTTGAATGGCAGAAAATGTCCAAATAAAAATGTGCAAAGCTTATAGACATATCGAAGATGACTCAAAGCTGCATTTGCTGTAAACTTAATGCATTGATCTATCTTGGGGGTTAATAGTTATCAATTAAGCAGTAATTAAGCAGCAATTAAGGGTTAGGGTTATTTGAAATAATTCTGAGGATATACTGTTTCTGTAAAAAATCAAATCAAATGGAGCACAATGAAATTAAATGTAAAAAAAAATCAAATTTGATGTTGAGGGCAGTGAACACTTTCTGGAGGCTCTGTATATTTACTCTTGTAGAACAAGGACAGAAAGAGGGGGTCAAGTGAAACGCTCTTTGAAGAACCTCTTCTCCATTCTCTTCTCCCTTTTACTTCCTTTTCTCTGCAGGTTTTGTAGCTTTTTATGATGAAACCAAGGCTGAGAGCTGAGGGAAATATTGTTAGTCTATCGTAATCCTATCATAATTGTATACTTTTGTATTTTTTTCCATCTTTATCTGTAAGGCCACTGGTAGAAAGGATAATACATAATAATGTTACCCCCAACAGGGAATACTCACTTATCCATCTTAACCATCATCTTTCTATTCATGCATTTACTTGCAGGTCAGGAGATAAGTCAGACAATCGAGCAGGCCATCAGTGGAGACTTCATGGGGCGTCTGATTGTACAGCCCAGTGGCTGTGGAGAGCAGAACATGATCTATATGACACTGCCCCTTACCGCCACACACTACCTAGATACCACCAATCAGTGGGAGGGAATTGGCCTGCACCGACGTAGTGAGGCTGTCCAGCACATCCAGACAGGTAAGAAAACTCTTCCTAAACACTATACAGCAGATTTATAAGGTTTTACACCAAGGCTCCAGACTAACATGGGAATACAGGAAGATGGAAAATGTGTATTGGAACCCTTTTAGGAAGGTGGGACTATTTTTATCTCTCTAAAAAAAAAAAGGGTCTACTAGTGTCTAAGCGGTGGTTTGTGGAAGGCCATGTCAGTCAGCTGTGGAGATTCAAATGTCATGCACCCCTCCAATTCCCATGGCAATGGTAAGATGAGCAGAACTGCAAGAAATAAATCTAACACTGTTGTAAACAATAGAAGCTAAATATTTGGGATGGTCAATTTTTCATTCAGGTTGGCTTACACAAAGTTTTGGGCCAGTTCTGGGATGCTTCTTAAGAAAGTTAGTCTGGAGTCCTACTTTACACAGATAAATTACACAAAATAGTTCCATTTCTGCTATTTAATACACAAAATGATCCCTCTTCTTCTCTTAGGATATGCACGAGAACTAACTTACCGTAAAGGTGATGGTTCCTATGCTGCATATTTAGAGAGACCCAGCAGCACATGGTAACAGAGACAAATCAAAGTTTGAGTAACTGATAAATTCTTACACATTATTCAATCCTAGGTCATATTTTGACTGCTTTTTTCTCCATGATAAAGGTTGACAGCATACGTGGCCAAAGTCTTTGCTCTGGCCAGTGACCTAATTAGCATAGACGAAAATGTTCTCTGCAGTGCCCTCAAGTGGTTGATTCTGAATGCACAGATGCCAGATGGCACATTTAGAGAAAATGCTCCAGTGCTTAGTGCAGGGATGGTTGTAAGTTGAGCTTAGATTTGTTTCCTTTTTTGTCTGAAATTATTGACATCTACAAAAAAAAATCTTGTAATTGAATATTTCTGTGAAAACTGGTGTAGCTGTAAAGACTTTTCTGTGTGATTCCAGGGTGGTGTACAAGGTATAGATGCTGATGCGTCGCTGACAGCGTTCGTCCTGATTGCCCTGCAAGAAGGAAACCACATCTGTGTCAAATCAGTCGGAGTACGTCAACTTGAGTGTTGCAGCATGTCTGCATATGCAATAGGCCAAACTGGTCAAACCTGTATTAACGCAAGACAATTTTTGTATAATTCTGCTTTTACTTTCTCTGTCATTTAGAGTCTTCCAGAGTCTTCCAGGAAGGCCATTGCATATTTGGAAAGTAGGCTCCCCTCTTTGACCAATCCTTATGCAGTTGCAATGTCTTCCTATGCCTTGGCCAATGCTGGCAAGTTTAACAGAGATCGTCTGCTGCAGTCTTCCTCTGGAGGTCAGGAACTCTTAAATTCATATTAATTCAATCCTTTAGAAAGCACATTTCTGGCTTACATATTTAATGTAAATAAACAATATCCAGGACTTACTAAGTGTGCATAGAAGTCCTGCCTTTCCTGGAGAGTTTAGAGACAAATTCAACAATTTTTTTTATATTCTGTGTGCAGACGGTGCTTACTGGGAAGTTCCTGGAGTTCATCACTTCTCTCTGGAGGCAACAGCGTATGCCTTGCTGGCTCTGGTAAAAGTAAAGGAGTTTGATGCAGCAGGAAAAGCTGTTCATTGGCTTAATAGGCAGAGTAGTCCGTATGGGAGTTATGGCACCACCCAGGTAGGTTTACCTCAGTTTTAATTGAATAAATGTGCTGAACTGAACTGTGTCTGTATCTGTAACATCACTTGGGTCATGCACATCACTCTGATGTGGAGGAAAGTGAAAGTAATGATTTAATCTTTGAAATTCTGTAAAGTGTAAACTTTATTATATAGAAGGTAGAGTTGACAAATTATGTCCATCTGAGATTGTAGTGTCCCTGCCTTTTATATGTCAACTAGGCAACCATCATGGTGTTCCAAGCAGTGGCTGAGTACTATAAGCAAGTAAGGGATCATAAGAATTTAGACTTGGATGTGGAAGTGAGCGTGAGTGGACGAAGTCGCAACATCAAATGGAAATTCAGCAAGGACAATGCACATCTTACACGCTCTGACAAGGTTATTTTCAGTCAAAATAAAATGTAAAAGTTCTTTTTATTATGCTTTTGCTTTGTTGAGCAGTTATTAAAGAGTGAATTGTGTCATGGAAAACAAAGATTTAAAGCTAGAATGCATGGGAATTTTTGGAAAAATATATTCTAAAATACAACGTTCCTGAGCTACTTTGCCCTAACAATCCTGTAATAGCAATTCGGGGTTTTGGGTTCAAACTGGAACAAATTTCCAATGAAACACATCAAACACCAGCTCAGATTTGTCCAGTGTCATCATGCCTGAAAGTACTACAGCTGAAGACCTTCCCACAACTTAAAACAGAGCCACAGGTATCCTAACAGAAAACCTTTTTGCCTTTAACTGTCTTTGAAGCAGAATGGTCAAGATAATCAGCATCAGTAATACACATAGTCCTGTGGACAGCTCATAAACTCACACCACAGCCCCGCACAACCACTGCACTGACGCATAACAGAGAGAAGCTTTTCTCCTTCAATAAGGTCTCGTGTTTTAGCTATCTGCTAGTGCTGTCTGGCTCGTTTGCTACTATTGGTATGTGCTGTGCTCTGATCTCACTAAATGATGCATTAGCAATTCATGAACACAGTCCTTTCAGTGGATTTTCTGAATAATGTGTGTTTATGCAATAGGTAGTGGCAGCTCAGTGGTTAAGATGTTGGGCTACTGATCGGAAGGTCATGAGTTCAAACCCCAGCACTGCCAAGCTACCACTGTTGGGCCCTTGAGCAAGGTCCTTAACCCTCAACTGCTCAGTTGTATAAATGTGATAAATGTAAGTCACTCTAGATAAGGGCATTGGCCAAATGCTGCAAATGTAAATTTGTAACAAATCTGATAAAAACAGGTATGTTTCAGGGGTGGGAATCTGAATTGGGCAATCAGATTGCTGCATTTACATGACTGAATACTAATTAGAATATTGGCAAATTCCGATTAATATCGCAGTATTGATGTGCAATGGCTGTGTAAACATAGTCATTGTAACCAGCAAATAAACTGATTAGATTTTGAAATTGATTCAAACAGGGTCATCACGGCAAGGTTAAATGTCTGAAATAGTTTTTCTTCAAAAGCTTTAAAGTTTTATTCAGAATTAAAAAAAAAAAAAAAAAAAAAAAA
>CM041000.1:15909660-15924656 GCA_022985145.1 Pangasius djambal | reverse complement strand
ATACTTCTTTTTCTCAATAAAATATAAATAAATTAATATAGATATTTAAAAGTTATTTTCTGGATTTTCTTTTTGATATTCTGTCTCCACATGTTAGAATACACCTACCATTAAAATTACAGACTGATCAAGTCTTTCTTAGTGGGTAAACCAACAAAATCAGCAAGGGATCAAATACTTGTTTTCCCCACTGTATGCCCTGTGAATAACTTTAAATGAATGAGACGATGAGCCAGGTTCTTAGAAGTTAAGATGAGATTAGACGATACCCTCACCCAATCAACTGTTATATTAAAAGTGCTTAATTCATGATTCCAAATGAATTCAACAGGAAGAGACTTTAAAATGTGATCAATAAGTTTGCTGTATATTAACAGAGGTTTGACCAGAAGATGGTGAGATCCAATCCAACATAGGGTGAGAAGAGATAGGAGAAGCCCACGGAATTCGATATGCTTTGAGAGCAGATCTTAACTGAAAATAAACAAAATATGAGAATTTAGGCAAAAAGAATGAACAAACACCTAGACTATCATATGGGTCACCACACAGGTTTATGCCTAGAGAGCACCAGGAAGGTTGTACAAATGGACAGTTCCCAAATAAAAGGTTAGAGTTCTGCCACATGGGTGTAGTGTGGCAAAATCTGAAAGGCCCCCTGTCTAATCTTAATCCGTTATGCCTTTTTCCAATTCTGTGAGAGTTTTCCATAATAGGACCAAATTTGCAGGTAGCAGCTTTATGTCCTGTGCTAGCAAACATGGGCTATGCTGTCCACAATATGGGCGGTGCTGAAGTAGCGCTGTCCTTTTAGCACCTTAGTGGCAGAAGAGTGAGGAGCGCTTTTTAGTTTATGTGCGCGGGCTGCCTTTGATAGGGAGATCATATTGTATTCTCAATTTAGGGAGTATAACAATGCACGGTGATCATCACAGTAATGTTGCGTTTGTAAATTTTCTAATGATTGAATCTTATTTTCTAGCTGTTTAAACTGATGGGTCTGGGTTTTGGCAAGGCTAGAGGAAAACAATATACAAACCCCCGTATAGTATATTTAATTGCCTCCCACAGTATTTGAGGATCATCACCACTGGGTGTAATGATATGTTAAAATGCCAGAAAGGTAGATGTTACACAGTACTGCTGAATGGTCAGAGTAAAATTGGTAATATAGAAATAGAGGAGATAGATTAAATTAAAGACGGGCTGAGAAATCTATAATCTATCCTAGAGAAAGTCTTATGTCAATTTGAAAAAAAATGTATAGTTCTTGCGTGTAGTATTCTGAATTTGCCAGAAATCAATAATATTAAGGCCTTTAATGAATTTGTTTAATAATTTAGAAGATGGGTTAGCTGTTGTATCAGGGTGTGATTTATCGAGTATTTAGGATTTAGGACAGCATTAAAATCACCTCCCACCACTAAAGGGCAATCTTCTGTAAGGAAAATATGCCAGCTGTTTGAAGTATGACTGAGTTTTCATCTGCTATATTTATGTAAATTACAGCTCACCTTTAAATTGAGGTTATTTATAATAGTGGTCTATAATGAGTGGTTATTTCAAACAGTGGCTCATGACAACTTTATTTTACAATTGTACACCTTTAAGTAGAAATAAAGTTTTAGCTCCAGAACATTGTCATTTGCAGCAGAATAACCATGCAGCATGAGGCTGGTGAAGGGTTAATCAATCAGAGTTCCCATAAATCAGCTGAGCTGCTGCCATCTCGTTGTGTAAATTTAACCTTCGGAAATCTGGAGCTGTCTGACAGGAACAAGAGTTGAAACATTACGGGATAAATAGTCTATAATTGCATAAGCATTTACACCTGGATTATAATGGCGCACAGACCAAGTATAAACATCTTTCAATGTGCATCTATTTTATGTGCATCTATTTTATCTACCTACATGTGCAAGACTGTGAAAGGCACAATACAGAAACCATGAGTAAACATTCTGTCGTAAATGACCAAAATTCACAGAAATCTTAACACCTAGCTGTAAGTTTTGACTTATATCTTTTTGACTTTTTTGACTTATGGATTGCAACTATTTGTGGGAGTCAGAGTGTTTTTTGATGTTTTTAAAGAAATCACAATTCATCTTATACTTCCTTCAACAAAGAATAACTAATGTAAAATTCCTCCAGATGTCAGTGAATTTCACATGTAGTGTAAATGCAGTAATTTAGGGCAAATCTCACAGCTCCAGGGTCCCTGGTTTGGGTTACTCTCTATGCCGAGTTTCGCATATTCTCCCCGTGTTCACATGGGTTTCCTCTGGGTTTTCCGGTTTCCTCTCACTCCCAAAAACATGCAGATAGGCAGATCCCTGACCAGGACAAAGCAGTTATTGAAGATTAGTGAATGAATATTTATGGTGGAAAAATATTAATGCCTATATATGCAAGAGAACAACTTTACTAATGTACACGGGATACGAATATTTGTTCTCTTGCATATATATTCATTGATATTTTTCCACCATAAATATTCATTCATTAATCTTCAATAACTGCTTCAGGAATCTTCAGGAGCCTTGCATACATATTCAATGCAAGTAAATCTGGCCAGGTTAATGCTCTTACTCAGGATGAATGAATATCCAGTTAAGGACAGTTACAGAAATAAAAACACATGCTATATTTTCTGTAGCATTATCCCAGTCATATTACAGCTTTTTTCTAACTATTCAAATACAATGCTCAAAATATTCTTGATCTATGAAAATATAAACACACTGCAATGAATGCAAGAATTCAGAAACTTGTATTCCCGAAATGTATTTTGTATAACAGCAATAACAAATTTATCCTTAACTGTAAACTGCAAAGTTATGAAGATGTAAACTTAGAATGTGAAGAAAAATCCTGTTAGCTGTTGTCTAAAAAATCATTTTTAAAAAATGCCAAAAACATATTACTACATTTATTTTTACATGTAGGGAATTTTGGCTTTCTAAAACTTGCATATAGCTTCCGTAAAGTTCAATAAAGCAACATTAGACAGATAAGTTTCTCAAACATTTAATTATTAAACAGATCAAACTCTAAATGTGTAACTTACGAGAACCTCAAGCTGTAAAAATGGCCTTTACCCCCCAGGTCATTGACTGTAGAGGTGGAGAGAGAGAGAGAGAGAGAGAATGTTCTATATCTATACCAATACATGAATTTACAATTGTTTAAAAGAGAGAAAGCATTAACTCTTCAAATGTTGAATGTTTTAGAGGTGGGGACACAAATAAACAGATTTGTAGATTATTAGATTATTTAGATCACACTTTGTGTGGGTGTTGACAATCTAAACTGCTTTTTATAAAGGCTATAAGACTGAAGGGCTAAAACCATTTTTGTGGTTTCTGAAGTTAGGGTCAGGGTCAGATTAAGGCTTATGTATAGAAAATCCTAAAAAAATGCACATATAGGTAGCTACGTGCACAGTTTAGTTACTGTAAGTTGGGTAAGTATGTACACTCTAATGTCCTGAAAGGTCACAAATTCAAGTGTGTGTGTGTGTGTGTGTGTGTGTGTGTGTGTGTGTGTGTGTGTGTGTGTGTGTGTTTGTGTGTTTCAAAACACTGTTCAGCGTATTGTAGTGCATCATCATGATCTCTGAGTAAAGAGAGGATGGGCATGTAGATGTTTGAGAGAGGAGAGTTGTTTCCAAACAGTTGGAGTACTGCGTCTTGCTAACACACACTTTCTCATACTGAGCCAGGACCAGCAGGCAGGATGCATGTGGACGTGGTGTGGCTGACGGCTGCGTTTCTCTCCTTCCCCCTGCTCACTCTATGTGACCCACTGTGAGTACTACTACAATAAACATAACATTTTAGATCTTTGACTTTTAGAAGGTGTAAATGTCACATGATCAACAGTAAATTCTAATCTTTTATACCACACACCTATGAAATTTGGATTCTGATTAAACAGAAGGTGTTGAATAATTTTCTATAACAGCAGCTCTGACAGTGTTACAAATCAAAGAGACTTGTATGGTGGATACTACACATAAATAGAAAATGGTGTCATGTCAATGCCGAAATCGGTGTTAAACTCAGAGCACAGCGTGGCTTACAAGCATGGCCACCGCGGACTACAATTCACAGCGATTACAGACACCCTCACGTTCACAACTGTGTGATTGCACACACCTGGACTCAATCACCTGCATGGATGAATGGAAAGAGTCTCCCGTGCTTTATAAAAATCAGAGAGACTTTGTAACAGCGGTAACTTTTAAGGGACACTATGAAAAATTTAATACACTTTCAATACAATTGTTGTAAACATGTCTACTCATGTCTTACAGCAATGATGCAGTGGGCTCTGTAGATTTCCTGGTGGAATACTGTGGAAACTCCCTCCTGATTATGTATCTTGGAGGTTGATGCAAACTTTGAAAAACTGCAATGGTTATAGTGAACATTTGGGGGGATGGGAATTTGCAGGAGAAGGGGGGAGCTCACCAGATAATGGTATATTCAGGGAAGAAAGATAGCTAGCTGGCTAGTGTTCTATAAGTATATTATTTTGATTGAATGAAAGGATTACTCAAATGATAGAAATGACTCATCGGATCAGCACTTTAAAAAAAATTACTGTTGCACAGTGACATCCAACCATGCATGCTCAAGCCAGAATATATGGGGGGAAAATGTCCCAGCAAGAAGAGCAACAGCAGAGAGCAACTGTAGGTCTTTCAACATTACACTGACCCAAATAACTGAAGTTGCAACAACACAAGTAGATGCCATAATGTTAGCTAGGAATGTTATATTATTACATTATCTTTGTGTTAGTGAACTCACTAGCAATCTTACTAGTTACAAGGGTGAAGATTAGCATTTGTTGGCGAGGATTAACTAGTTTTCCAACCTGCCATAGTACCCCCACCTCCTGACATATGCCGTCCTGCCTGTGACAAACTCCAATGGATGGCCCAATATGTAGTATCAGAGAGTAAGGACCAACCACATGATAGCTAGACATTCCTTCTCAATGGTGCTGTATTTGTATTCCTGCATTAAGAGTTTCTGGCTGATAAACAGCACAAGGCAATCATCTCCCTCCACAACCTGGGACAGAACAGGTCCCAGCCCTCTGTTCAATGATTCACTCTGTAACACTAAAGAGAGAGAAAATTTAGGGAAAGCAAAGGGCCCCCACAGAGAGCCACTTTAACACTCTCAAAGGCCTGCTGCCCTGCTCTGACCACTGGACCTGATCTGTTGCCCCCCTTTTTAGTGAGATCAGTCAGTGTACTCATAGTATCCTGCCAGCCCCAAGAACTGTCTCTCCACCTTTTTGGTCTTGGATTTTAGGCAAGCCACAACAATAGCAGTCGTATTAATTTAGGGTCATATCTGCCCATGACTCAGGTGGCACAGGACCCAGTGTGGTGTTCCACACAGACAAACTGATGAAGGTTGAAATACTGTAATGCTGTTTAAGGAAACGCCACTAGGGGGCCAATGGCAAGTGAACCTGGGATATAGATAATTATGTCTCAAAGGTCAGCTGTAATGTGGTCATAACTGTTCAGTGTGCATCACTGGTTAAATAAACGTTCTGTATTGTTCACCTATCTGCCGTGTGGACCTTAAACACTGTTGAACATATTTGCCCACAAATACACCATAACAAGATACCATATCTCCACCCGTGTAATGACACACTTTGCCAGGTTCAATATGAGGCTGGCCTGTCTCATTGACTTTAGGGCAGCTCTCACATTATGCACATGCTTCCCTTAATCATTATTATGTCACCTAACTATGCAGTGGTATATGCGCTGGCTGTATACAACCACACTGAGAAGAGTCTCTATGTGGTGTTCAATGAGCTTTGTGCTTATGGGCAGGGGAGAAAACACATACAAAAATTCAGATTCCATCTTGGTAACCTTTGTCCTCTGAGATGGCGACAGATGGTCTCCAAATGGGATCAAGTGGAATCTGCTTGGAGTTCTCACCGGTTGAGTTCGCTCACTGCTGCTGCTGGGGCCCCATATGGACGGCCTGAAGAACCATTTGGATTGCTGGGGATGGTGCCACCTTGGGGAGCCATATGGGGAGCTGTACTGTAGTGGCTTGGGACTGCGATTGCTGTGGAGGCTTTGGGGCTGCAGTTTCCATGAGCAGCTTCGTACTCAGGACTTGATCAATGGACAGTGGATAGATAGTGGATAGAAACTGTGATGAATTTACTGGTTGCACATTTGCACTATTTGTCCATATTGTACACAATAATAGAAGGGATTTATTTATAATTGCACTCTCCGTTGCACCCAGATGAGGATGGGTTCCCTTTTGAGCCTGGTTTCTCTCAAGGTTTCTTCCTCTTATTGTCTCAGGGAGTTTTTCCTCGTCACCGTCGCCTCTGGCTTGCTCATTAGGGATAAATTCACATATTTGCAATATTTTTTTAATCCATTTATTTCTGTAAAGCTGCTTTGTGACAGTGTCCATTGTTAAAAGCATTATACAAATAAAATTGAACTGAGCTGAATTAAAGGTGGGGGGGTTTACAATAACCTGGTTGCCCGTTTACCAAAATCCATGTCTTAATGCTGTTGTATATGTGTCTATGTCTGTGAACAAAGGTAGTTAATAAAGTTAATCTTTAATACCTTTTCCCTTCTGCACTCTCAGGCACATCATGTCAGCTCCCCAGATCCTGCGAGTGGGAACAGAAGAGCAGGTGTTTGTGGAGGTACAAGACTACAAGGGCACAGACCCTTTAGACGTCCATATCACAGTAATGAACTTCCCTAGTAAACAAACAGACCTCGGCAATAAACGTGTCACACTAAATCCTGCAAACAACTATCAAGCTCTTGTTCCTATAAAGGTAAGTCATAGCTGCCCTGACACTATGATCCAATAGGTTTTTATTGCCAGGTTGTTAACCCAGCGAATATGATTTACTTTGATCTTCGCCAGTATGTATTAAAAAGTAAGTATAACCTCTAGCTTAGTGTTTGATCTATTAATCCTTTTGAAATTTGAAATCAGAGTCAAATTGATACATTTGAGTCCTTTGGTTCAATTTCACACTGCACATATTCCATGTTGACGAGAGGTCAGAGGAAAATGGCCAGACTGGTTTAAGCTGACATGAAGGTTACATTAAATTTTTTACAGTAAACTCTTTACAACTTTATTGAGCAGAAAAGCATCCCAGAACGCTCAACACATCAAACCTTGAGGTGGATGAGCTACACATTGGATTCCACTCCTGTCAACCAAGAACAGGAATCTGAGGCTACAGTGATCACAAACTCACAGACATTGGATTGTTGAAGATTGGGGGAAAACAAATTGCCTGGTATTTCTTCTCAGAAAATGCCCCAGCGCTCCATTCAAGCGGATGACATGCACCTAAGGATGCTTTCACATATGCAGTGTTTAGTCCATTTGAATGGAACTCTGGCATGTTCTCCGCCTCAGTCAGCAATTCAACTCTAAATTGACCAACTGTAGGAAGCAATCCAAACATGCCATGTGTTCTGGAGATTTGCACAGACAGACAAAAATATAAAATAAAATCTGGGTAAAATACACAACATGTGTAAAATGAGTTATTTATGTAATTATTTAATCATTTCACGTCCTATCTAATCCTAACCTGCCGGATTTGTATGCTACATTATGATATATGATCCTTTCTGATTAAAACGTTCCTGGTCCAGACGCTTTCGATAAGAAACAAATCGGTTCTATGTTACTGATGAATTGATGCAACTTATCAATTTTTCAGCATCTTCAAGATTTTTTTCTCCGCCTTTGCCTGCCTCAAGATAAGCATGCTACAAATCATGAAGCTTATTTAACACTAGCTGCATGATTTTGGTGCTTGGGTGATTCCCCTTCAGGAACTCGAGCTGCGTCGAAACGCTATGGGAATGCCTTCAGCGTGACCGCGCTCTGAATCACATGTGTAATCAGTCCAATGGATGGGTGAGACGTCACAGGCGGGGTGACGTAACGACCCGGAAGCTTAAAAGCACGAGCGGCGGGCGCCGCGCCAGCTTTCTGTCATTCAGCAAGCCTCTGTGTGTATTGTCTGTATTGTGTCCCTAAAGCAAAGACAAAACAAAACATAAGGGCGAGAGCAGGCAGCGTTTTAGGCTGTGTGTTCCTCCCTGCCCGCGCTATATTACGGGTGGGGATACACAGAGCCTGTGCGTTGACTGCTTGGGAGCGGAGCACGCAGAGCCGGCTCTCGAGGGAGCCGGCTGCTCGCATCGCGAGTGTTTGCCGCTGCGTGCGCTTCGCTCCCGGAGGGCTCTCTTATGTGGTTTCGCTTTCGCTTTCACGGCATGCCTAAAGCTCGCGAAAAGACGAAACATGAGGCGAAAACAGGCAATATTTTAGGCGGTGTGTTTCTCCCTGCCCGCGCCACACCGGAGCCTACTTTTTTTCCCCGACCTCCACACCGAGGTGTCGAGGTCGTGGGGGAGGAGGAGATCGTTCTGCTAACCCTGCCACTCATGGTGCTTCAGGGCGCAGTGGTCTCCGGCGAGCACTTCTCTCAGTTTCCGCCCGGGAATGTAGCGGTACTTAGAGGCTCGCTACCTCTTCGAAGGTCTCCAGAGCAGCTAGCTGTTCTCATTACACTGGAGGTCAGTCTTGAGAGACTGATTCCATTCGTAGACTGTTTGGCAGTGTGGAACTTCTGCCGAATTTGTCTCAGTGGGTCCTGCATACAGTAGAAGGAGGCTACCGAATCCAATTCGGTTCTCCGGTGCCTCATTTTTACAGGATTCTTCCCACTCTGGTGGGCCCCGAGCAGGCTCTGGTAATGGAACAAGAAGTAAACGTTCTCCTGAGGAAGGACGCCATTGAGGTGGTCCCTCTTCACGATAGAGTCCGGGTTCTACAGCCGGTACTTCATCATTCCGAGCTCAGACGAGCCGGCGGTTCCTCCCCCGCCCCTCTCTCTGAGGGCAGGCCTCTCTGGGGAAGAGTGGTGTACACCTCATCATACGGTGCCCGTCTCTCCTCAGTGCCCTCAGGAGATCGATCTGTCAACCCTGCCACCTAGGGTGTTTCAGGGCGCAGCGATCTCTGGCGAGCGCTTCTCTTAGTTTCCACCTGGGAACGTAGCGGTACTTAGAGGCTCGCTACCTCTTTGGAGGTCTCCAGAGCAGCTAGCTCGGCCGTCCCCTGCCAGTCCGCCACTTCAGGGCACTGAGCTAGCCACTCTCATTACACTGGAGGTCAGTCTTGAGAGACTCATTCCCTTAGTAGACTATTTGGCAGCGTGGAACTTCTGCCGAATGTGTCTCAGTGGGTCCTGCATACTGTAGAAAGAGGCTACAGAATCCAATTCAGTTCTCCAGTGCCTAATTTTTCCGGGGTTCTTCCCACTCTGGTGGCCCCCGAGCAGGCTCTGGTAATGGAACAGGAAGTGCACACTCTCCTGAGGGAGGAGGCCATCGAGGTGGTCCCTCCTCATGACAGAGAGTCCGGGTTCTACAGCCGGTACTTCATCGTTCCAAAGAAGGGTGGAGGGCTGCGTCTCATTTTTGATCTGCATCATTTGAACCGCTCAGTCGTGTGACTGAAGTTCAAGATGCTCACGATCAATCAGGTCGTGTCTCAGATCAGCTCCGAGGACTGATTTGTCACGATCGACCTAAAAGACGCATACTTTCATATCTCCATCCTTCCCCAACACAGGAAGTTCCTGAGGTTTGCTTTCAGGGGCGAAGCTTACCAATATCGGGTTCTTCCGTTCGGCCTGGCACTCTCACCCCGCACTTTCACGAAGTGTGTGGATGCTGCTCTGGCTCCTATGTGACTCCAGGGCATCCGCATACTGAACTATATCGACAATTGGTTGATTTTAGCTCGATCAGAGCAGGTGGCGGTTCGGCATCGAGATGTCGTTCTCGCCCACATGAAAGAGCTGGGGTTAAGACTGAACGCCGAGAAAAGTGTGCTTTCTCCAGTACAGAGAATCACCTATCTGGGCGTGGTGTGGGATTCGACCACGATGCAGGCACTTCTGTCTCCTGCTCAGATCGAGTCGATCCTCACAGCAGTCGCGAGAGTGAGAGAAGGCCAGTCACTCACTGTAAAGCAGTTCCAGAAACTGCTGGGTCTGATGGCAGCTGCGTCCAACGTGATACCTTTTGGCCTGCTGTACATGAGACCCCTACAGTGGTGGCTCAAGACCAGGGGGTTCTCCCTGAGGGGAAACCCGCTCCACATGATCAAGGTCACGCGGCTATGCCTACGTGTCTTAGACATGTGGAGGGAACCTTGGTTCTTGTCCCAGGGCCCGGTGTTGGGAGCTCCTTGTCGCCGCCTAATGCTAGCGACAGATGCATCCCTCACCGGATGGGGAGCGGTCATGAGTGGCCACTCAGCCCACGGTCTGTGTAACGGCTGCCATCTCACTTGGCACATCAACTGCCTGGAGATGCTGGCTGTGTTTCTAGCACTGAAACACTTTCTCCCAGATCTAAGAGATCGCCACGTGTTGGTGTGCACCGACAACACAGCAGTGGTCTCTTATATCTACCACCAGGGAGATCTGCGTTCGCGCCCCCTTTATAGGCTGGTGTACTTGTCCTTGTGTGGTCCCAGGGGAAACTCCTCTCTCTGAGAGCAGTTTACATCCCTGGCCATCTCAATATGGGAACAGACGCCCTGTCGAGGCAGGGGCCAATGCCCGGGAAATGGAGGCTCCACCCCGAGGTGGTGGAGCAGATATGGACTGTTTGCGACTCAGGAGACATTGCACTATCCCCCCTCCCGGTTCTCTCTGACTCATCCAGCTCCTCAGACTGGATGCTATGGTACAGATGTGGCCGAGGCCGCATCTGTACGCCTTTCTGGAGAGAGTGCATCGGGATGGGGTACATCTGTTGCGAGTAGCCCCGTTCTGGCCGGGCCGAGTATGGTTCTCGGACCAGATTTCACTTCTCTCCGATCCAGAGCTCCCTCAACGAGGAAACTGTAAACCTTGAAGTGGAAACTTTTCACTTCCTGGTGCGGAGACCGCCGGCTCGACCCAGTTAACTGCCCAGTTGGTACAGTGCTGGAGTTCCTGCAGGCCCGTTTCTCCGCAGGGTTGGCCCACTCCACCCTGAAGGTTTCGTGGCGGCCATTGCGGCCTACCACGCCCCTCACAGTGGGCAGTCACCCCTAGTTACATGTTTCCTCCGTGGTGCGCTGAGACTGAGGCCTCCAGTACGATCTCGTGTCCCTCCGTGGGACCTGGCTGTGGTGTTGAGGCTTTCTGTAAACCTCTTTCTCTTGAAAGAGTTGGGGATCTTCAGGCCCTCTCAGTGGCCCTCTCTTTTTAGGCTTTGCGCCCGGTCTGGCCAAAGCATTTATCTACTCTCGAGCGGGGTATATTCACAAAGTCCCCTCCTCTACACCACGGCCTGTCGTACTCCAGGTCTTCTGTCCTCCTCCCTTTCGGGAGCTGACCAGCGGAGGCTTAACTGTATGTGTCTAGTTTGAGCACTGGACGCATATTTCCTTAGAGCTGCCCGGTGGGTCGTGGATGCCATCTATCTGGCCTATGAGTCCTCTGATCTCCCCTCGCCCTTGGGAGTCAAGGCTCACTCCACTAGAAGTGTGGCGGCCTCCAAGGCCTTTTCTGGCAGGTGTCCCTATGCAGGACATCTGCAACGCTGCGGGTTGTTCCGTGCCCCTGACTTTCTTCGGGTTCTATGGCCTCGACATGCGAGCCACTCCGGGCTCTTTTGTTCTCTCGCCCTAGCTGTGCTCTTCCACACTGGGCAGGGATTTGTAAGTCTGGCGGCATGGGCATACTCGTTCCCATAGCGTTTCGACACAGCTCGAGTTCCTGAAGGGGAACGTCTCTAGGTTACGTATGTAACCATGGTTCCCCGAGGGAACGAGACGCTGCATCTCAGTGCCGCTCTTCTGGCATCCCTGCAGCGCTTGCTTCATTTCTCAGAAGCTGATGCGGCGCCCGCCGCTCATGCTTTTAAGCTTCCGGGTCGTTACGTCACCCCACCTGTGACGTCTCACCCATCCATTGGACTGATTACACACGTGATTCAGAGCGCGGTCACGCTGAAGGCGTTCCCATAGCGTTTCGACGCAGCGTCTCGTTCCCTCAGGGAACCATCGTTACATACGTAACCTAGAGACGTTTTTGTGCTTTCTAGTGTGCTTGGATAAAGTTTGTCGGACTTTTTATCACTGTTTTTCTGACACATAAATGAACGAGTTTAGGAGGACAGATTTAGCTCTGCTTACCTCTGAGACAACAGAGGTAGTTTGTTTAATTATGCTTTAGCTTGTTTAATTATGTGCCATGTGAAGCAAACCAAAAAGCAAACAAACATGAAGATGTACAATATGTACAAAATATGCTAACAACTAAAAATTAAACAATAACAAAACTTGAAGTAACAATGAAAGAAGAACTTAATGCAATTAGAACTGGTGTATGGAAATATCTTGTTAAAGGTTTGTGCTAAAAACCTCCAGGCTCAAAGCTTTATCATATAAATTTTTTATATTTTAAAATCTAAACATATGCAGATATTTGAAGCTGGGGGGTTTAGAAATGCATGAACAGCATGAACACTGCTAATAAATATTTTTATTTATTATTAAAATTAATAAATAATTTTACATATACAGAAATACAGTATATGTTTCACTGACTGTCTGCTTTCAGTAAAATTCTAATTTAGCAGGCATGGTAATCTTTTTAGTGAATAATTGTGGATATCTGTATTGATCACATCCAGGTGTGATCAATGTCTCATATTGGTCTCAGAGGGATGGTTGTGTTTTATTGTGTTCTTATCCTTCTACGTCCGTTTCACTCTGTTGTTAATTCAATATGACCAACATTCGTGCTTCGCAAAATAAAAACTTTAAAACAAAAAAATCAGTGGAATACTTACTGCAGCCACCTCATGGTTCAGCTGGCACTTTGTTTACAAGCATAGTGGCAGAAGAAAAGGAGACACAGGCCAATATGCTGGGATATTCTGCAGAAGGTGGAAAAGGTGCTTTGATTTTCCTTTACCAAGTATATTACTGGAGAATGTTCAATCACTTGACAATAAAATCAGTGAGCTCAGAGTGCAGATTGGGTTTCAGCTCAATGTCGGGAACGTGGCTGGATGGAGCAGTACCCAACCACAGCATAACACCGGCAGGATTCACCATCTACTGTCAAGATAGAGCTGCTAACTCCAGCAAACACAGAGGCAGGGTATGTTTCTTAGTACACAATTGCTGGGCCTTAGATGTCACAGCTCTAGCCAGACACTGTAATCAGAATCTGGAGCTAATCACAGTCGAAATCTGACCTCTTTATCTACCTTAGGTATTCAGTTCCATCATCCTCATAGCTGTTTACATTCCCCCTCAGGCAGACAAATCATGTGCTTTGGACAACATATACAAATGAATTAATAGACTTGAAAACTCGAATCCAGAGACTGCCTTTATAATTATTGGGGACTTAATTTCCACACACACATGGTGATCAAACTCTTGACTATCGCCATTCTGCAGTTAAGAGCAGTTACAAGGCCCTCCCCTTCACAGCATTCGGTAAGACTGATCACATCTCCATTCTCCTCCTGCCTACAAACCAACAAGGCCCCGTTCACACCTGGCATTAAGATGCATCCTTGGTGATCGGATACATCACATATGTATGCGTGAATGCAAATGCATCTTGATTCGTCCCGGACAGCAAGAAGGACTGCCTAATCAATTGTGTAATTGCCTTAGCCAGAAAATATGTAATCATTGTGAGACTGTTTGGAAATCGCATTGAACGGTAGAGCTATCTGCTCTATAATACTATATTAGTAAAGACAATACTGTAATAGCAGAGGCAAAAGCAGCTGCTTTTCTTAACTCCATTCGTCATCTCAACTCTCATTCATTATAAGTTTTGTCAACAGACCACATGATTAAAGTGTTTGAAACAGCCCATAAAGGTATATTAGATATGATTTGAGGGACATTTCTACCTGAAAATAAATGCAGTGGAAGACTGATGTAATAAATGTGCATGACGGCCTTTCTATAGGGGAAACAGTGTATGAAATCTGATCACAAGAGGTGATTGGAGTTCAAATGTGAACAGCTATGGGTCACAGCGGTCCACTTGTGATCCTTCACCCAGGATACATGTTAATGCAAGGTGTGAATAAGGCCAAAGACTTCAACAAGATAAACTGGATTCCCGCACAGTTTACCAGTGGAGTGAGGATGCTTCAGCACACTCCAAGACTGCTTCAAAACCGCAGACTGGCAGGTGCTCCTGAATGCAGCGGATGGTAACATAAATGACTACACAGATTCTGTTACAGCATACATCAGCAAGAGCAACAACAATGTTGTTCCAAAAATTTAGGTTCCATCTTTTCCTAAGCAGAAGCCCTGGATAAATAGTGATGTCCGTGTCAAACTTAAATTACGGATTGCTGCATACAACTCTGGGAACCTGGTGGTCTACAGGAAGGCCAGATATGGTTTACAATCTTCTTAAGTTCTCCCACACCACCCCATTGCTACTCTCCTTACAATGGCTTCCTGTAGCTGCCCGCATCAGATTTAAACCACTGATGCATGCCTACAAAGCCATAAATGGACCAGGACCCACTTACCTCAAAGCACTTATCACACCTTGCACTGCACTACACTCCCTCTGATCGTCTAGCACTGCTCAACTGGTCCCGCCATCTCTCAGGGTACAAGGAAGGCATGCATCAAGACTCTTCTTTGTTCTGGCACCTAGGTGGTGGAATGAACTTCCCCTAGATGTCCGTGTAGCGCCCCTTTAACTATGGTACGTATAAACTTACAAAAGGATAAAGGGCGCCCTGAGTTCTTCTGCCTTAATTGTGTGAATTACAAATAACTTATAGTCACTGGATCTTGTTTTGTATAATATCTGGGAATGAATATATCTGAATAAACAGACACTTCCACAATAAAGTATATTGAACCAAATAGTATTTTACT
>CM041000.1:15897898-15909560 GCA_022985145.1 Pangasius djambal | reverse complement strand
AATGAATGGAATCATAGGAAACCATTATAACCCATTATATCTAGAACAACGTGGAATATCTTTTTAACCAATCTTTTTAACTGAACGCAGCACATATATACATATATATACAGCCATATACAACAGTTGTCACTTACTTTGACATGAATGAATAAAACATGAAATAAACAAAATAAAATATTTTAACCCTGTTACACCCGAACAGCTGAGTCACTGGCAGTCTTAAAATGACATGTTGTCTGTGTGCTCTGTGTTGTCTGTGTGCTTTTCTTACTATATTAGCTCCCCAACAGAGTTTTTAGACTGATGGTATTCTTAGTCCATGACCTAGTGAACCAGTATCAGGATGTATTTATTGATAGAGACTTCAAAGCATCTCTGTAAGTTGCTTTAGATAAGGGCGCCTGCCAAATGCCATAAACGTAAATATGACCTGCAGGACGCCATTAGAATAGCTAAAAGGGATTATATGGCAAGGATGAATCCAGCTACCATAGGTCTGACCTCAAGCATTTGTGGAGCGACCTGTGCTCAATAACAGTCTACACTGAGGAATAACAGTGACCTAGGCATGTCCACCTCACTAGGAGATGAGCTCAACACCTACTAAGGTCCCTTTGAGGTGAATAATGCCTGCCCAGCCGTAAGAAACACTAGTCCTGTCTGTGGCTGATATGGGCAATGCTTTCATCTTTAATCTGTCCCTAAGCCTGTCAGCTATTCCAGTATGCTTCAAGAGGAATACCATTGTTCCTGTCCCCAAAAATCCTGCCTGAATGAATACTGCCCTATCACACAGACCTCAACTATCATAAAGTGCTTCGAGCATCTAGTTAAAACACACATCTTCTTATCTCTTTCTACAACCATGGACCCTCTCCAGTTTGCATACAACTCCAAAAGGTCTATGGACGAGTTGCTCTAACAATAAACACACCTAGAGAAAAAGAACACCTATTTGAGAATGTATTTCACTGACTACAGCTCACAATTAACACCGCCAAGCTCATCATAAAGCTCAAAGATCTGGGGCTTAACAACACTGTTCGCAACTGGATAATGGACTTCCTGATGGGCAGACCCCAAGTGGTGAGAATTGGCAATTCAACCTACTCCACACTGATTCTGAACACCGGTGCACACAGGGATGTGTACTCAGCGCCTTCCTGTACTCCCTGTTCATGCATGACTGTATTGCCAAACACAGCTCCAGCATAATTTTCAGGTTTGCTGATACCACAATCATCCTGGGCCTCATCACAAATGGAGATGAGACAACCTACAGAGAAGAGACCAGAAGTGTGTTGCAGTAGTGCCAAGACAATGACCTCACTCTTAACATCTTCAAAATTAAGGAAATGATAGAGGACAACAGAAAGTCCTACAGCAGAGTACACGCTCCCCTACACATCAATGGAGCTGCTGTGGAAAGAGTCAAAAACTTCCAGTTTCTCTGTGTCCACATCATCAGTGACCTCAGCTGATCCCTCCACAGTGAGACAATCATAAGGTCTGCCTGCCAGATAGTCTACTTCCTGTAGAAGCTGAAGAAGTTTGGACTGAACCCTAAAACCCTCACTACCTTATACCACTGTACCATAGAGAGCATCCTGACTAGGTGCATCACTGTATAGTATGGCAGTTACTCCACACACAACTGCAAGGCCCTCCAGAGAGCAGTGAGAACAGCAGAACTCATCACAGGCAACAAGCTCCTAGCCACAGAGTACATCAACTGGTCCCGGTGTCTGAGGAAAGCACACAAAATCACCTTAGACCTTAGTCACCCAGGACACAGTTTATTTTCTGAAATGCCACCCAGTAAGCACTTTCAGAGCATTCAGTTATGACCAAGCCAACAAAGGACAGTTTCTACCCCCAGGCTATCAGGCTCCTAAACAGACTGCAGACAGGTCATCTGCTTCCCAAATATCACCAAGTCACCTGACATCCTTTTTGGTTGTTTTTCCACCTGCTCCTCCCTCTGCCACTTGGACACTTTACATAACTTCATTGCAGTAATCCATGCTATAATTTTTTACTATGTTGTATCATATATTGTACTTTGTTACTTGTCTATGCTCTCGCCCTCTGTGTGTGTGTGTGTGTGTGTGTGTGTGTGTGCTTGTGTCATGTTCTATTACTCAAGTAGTTTAGTTTACCCTCGTTTCAAGCATTTCAACATACATACAGTATGTCCTGGCATACTGTGCAAATGATAAATAAACTTGACTTGACTTGATCCACGTTAATTTTGTTGACCAAAATAAGATGAAATATATTCGCCAAAGACTTCTCTTCCATGAAGAATACTTCCTTAATAATATACATGTGATGTCCTTACATTAATGCACCACTAGATGGCACTCAGGTTTCTTGGTTGTACTTAAGCATGGTGTGAGAGAAGAGTCGTTGCAATGCTGAGGCTGTGCATGTTGCGGTGCTAGTTCTGAGCACTCATTCAAATTCTTAAATGGATGATTCTTCTGTGTTCCCTGTCTATTTAAAATACAACAATACATAAATGAGAACTAGATAACAATTTACTCTTTTGCTCAAAATATACTGATCAGTCATAACATTAAAACCACTGACAGGTGAAGTGAATAACATTGATTATTTCATTACAATGGCTTCTGTCAAGGGGTGGGGTATATTAGGCAGCAAATGAACAGTCAGTTCTCAAAGTGTTGGAAGGAGGAAAAATGGGCAAGCATAAGGATCGGAGCGATTTTTGACAAGGACCAAATTGTGATGGATAGACGACTGGGTCTGAGCATCTCCATCTACAAATTGCTGATAAAAGTTAAAGCTGGCTATGAACACACACTGGCGTCAGAACACACAGTGCATTGCAGCTTGCTGTGTATAGGGCTGCGTAGCCGCAGACCGGTCAGAGTGCCCATGCTGACCCCTGTCCTCGGCCGAAAGCACCTACAATGGGCACGTGAGCATCAGAACTGGACCATGGAGCAGTGGAAGAAGGTGGCCTGGTCTGATGATTCACATTTTCTTTTACATCATTTGGACGGTCCGTGTGCTTTGGTTACCTGGGGAAGAGATGGCACTAGGATGCACTATGAGAAGAAGACAAGCCAGCAGAGGGGGTGTGATGCTCTGGACAATGTTCTGCTGGGAAACTTTGGGTTCTGGCATTCATGTGGATGTTACTTTGACACATACCACCTACCTAAACATTGTTGCAGACCAAGTAAACCCCTTCGTGGCAACGGTATTCCCTAATGGCAGGTGCCTCTTTCAGTAGGACAATGCACTCTGCCACACTGCAAAAATTGTTCAGGAATGGTTTGAGGAACATGACAAATACGTTCAAGGTGTTGACTTGGCCTCCAAATTCCCCAGATCTCAATCTGAATGAGCATCTGTGGGATGTGCTGGATAAACAAATCCGATCCATGGAGGCCCCACCTCCAAACTAAATTTGAATTAGCTGTTAAAATTAATACTGCTAATATTTCAATATAAGTAAAGATTCTGTGTTCAATAAATGTATACTTTGAAATGTACCGTTGATTTACATCTTTTTGCATTTTGTATTGTAGATTTCCTTAAATGATCAAGTTTTTAAAGTGGACTCCGAGGAACAGCAGTATGTTTATCTGAAAGCAACTTGGAAAGACGTTTTCCTGGAGAAAATTGTTATGGTCTCATTTCAGTCAGGGTCTTTGTTTATTCAGACTGATAAGACAATATATACTCCAGATTCTACTGGTGAGTGTTAGTTTTCCTCATTATACAATTACTGAAACCATGCTCAAGCATTCAGTGGTCAATGTCTCTACCTCACTATAATTCTCATTGTTTTTTAAAATACAGTGGGTCATTTTTAGAGCTAATGAGGGATGTGCTGTTATAGGAAAACTTCAGGGTGGTAATAGTAACTCTGTTTTATCACACCACCCCATCTTTCCTCTAACAGTACAACATGTTTTTTGCTCTTTAAATATTGCCCTTGAACAGCATTTCACTGCAGGAAACATGGTGCAGGGTGAAATATTGTGGTTGTAACAAATTATCGGACAGTGGTGCTGGGTTAACGCTGGACTTGCTTGCGGTGATATCACATAAAACTGGTCATGATTGTGTGATAACTAAGACAGGACTGTGTCCTTGGCAAATTCTACCAAGAATGAGTCAACAGCACATAACTGTTCAAGCCAGGTGTAAGACAATGCTTATATCTGATGTGAGCCTGTGTGTTCTTGCATTGCTGCATTGTTGACTGTTTCTTTTTGTGAATTTTCTTCAGTAAAATACAGAATATTTGCTGTGAACTCTAAAATAAATCCTGTGAACAATACTGTGATTGTGAAAATAGTGGTAAGTTTATATGAGATTTTTTTGTAAAATAAGCACAAGAACACTTTTAGCATCAAATCCCAGTAATATACAGTACTGTGCAAAGGTCTTAGCACCCTATATTTTTTAGTACAAACTTTGTTATAGATTTGTATTTTATGACATCTACATTATCGAGTCAGTCTTCTTCTTCTTTCAGCTTTTCCCTTCAGGGGTCGCCACAGCGAAACATCACTCTCCACCTATCCCTATCTTCTGCATCCTCAACACTTGCACCCACTAGCTTCATATCCTCATTTATTATCTCCATATACCTCCTCTTTGGCCTTCCTCTTCGCCTCCTGCCTGGCAGCTCCATGTCCAACATTCTCCTACCAATATACTCCTTCTCCCTCCTCTGAACATGTCCAAACCATCTTAATCTGGCCTCCCTAACTTTGTCCCCCAAACGTCCAACATGAGCTGTCCCTCTGATGTACTCATTCCTAATCCTGTCCAACCTCGTCACTCCCAAAGAGAACCTCAACATCTTCAGCTCTGCTACCTCTAGCTCTGACTCCTGTCTCTTCCTCAGTGACACTGTCTCTAAACCATACAGCATGGCTGCTCTCACCACTGTCTTGTACACCTTCCCCTTGATTCTCGCTGATATTTTTCTATCACACAGAACTCCTGACACCTTTCTCCACCCATTCCAACCTGCCTGCACTCGCTTCTTTACCTCTTTTCCACACTCACCATTACTGGACTGTTGACCCCAAGTACTTAAACTCCTGTACCTTCTTCACCTCTTCACCCTGTAATCTTACTGTTCCACTTCCCTCCCTTTCATTCACACACATGTACTCAGTCTTACTACGACTGACTTTCATTCCTCTTCTCTCCAGCGCAAACCTCCACCTCTCCAGGTTTTCCTCCACCTGCTCCCTGCTCCCTGTGCAAGGAGACTCCTGTCTGACCTCCTCTGACAACTGGTCCATCACCATAGCAAACAGGAAGGGGCTCAGAGCCGATCCCTGATGCAGTCCCACCTCCACTTTGAACTCCTCTGTCTGACCTACAGCACACTTCACCACTGTCCTGCTCCTCTCATCCATGTCCTGCACCACTCTGACATACTTCTCTGCTACTCCTGATTTCCTCATACAGTACTACAGCTCTTCTCTTGGCACCCTGTCATACGCTTTCTCCAAGTCTACAAACACACAGTGCAGCTCCCTCTGACCATCCCTATACTTCTCCATCAAAATTCTCAGAGCAAAAATTGCATCTGTTGTGCTCTTTCTGAGCATGAAGCCATACTGCTGCTCACAAATCTCCACTACCTTCCTTAACCTAGCTTCCACTACATAGCTTCATTGTATGGCTCATCAACTTTATCCCCTTATAGTTGCTGCAACTCTGCACGTCACCCTTATTCTTAAAGATCGGACATTATCGAGTCAGTACAAAGACATTTTAGATTTCCAAATGTTAGTTTTCCAGCACAAAATTCAATGTTACAGAACAATGTTTGTATGTCAGTAAAGAAAGCAGCAGATTCCATAAGAGACACTTTTCAGACAAAAATACAGAATGAAGGCTGCTGGGTTTCGCTGCAGAAATAAGAGGCGAGTCGACAGTCAAAGTCTCCAGAAGAACTGCGGCTGCTTCTGTAAGATGCTCAGCTTACAGCTCCTTTCCTTATAAAACTGCACACACTGCACCTGAGACTACTTTTTTTTTTTTTTTAAAGCAACAGGCTGTCACACCAAATATTGACTTTGTTTCATTTATTACTGTTTACTTCTCTTTATAGTATTTTATTTTAATGTAGAAACATTTAATTTCATTACCTTTGAAGTCATCTTTGCTCTACAGCATTTCTTTGCATGTGCCTAAGACTTTTGCACAATGCTGTATGTTTTTGTGAAATGTTATGGTAATGACAGTATAAATGATTATGGCTATATTTTCATGTCTGCAGACTCCAGAAGGGATCACTGTTGAGCAAAGACAGCTTACTGTAAAAAACGGAATATTAAGTGACGAATTTAAACTGGGAAATCCCATCAGGTTCGTTTAGTCCTGCAGTTTGTTCACAGTCTTTGAAAATGTTTCTGAGTGATATGAATTAATAAGCTTACACTTAACTCCACCACGCCAAACTACACTTTAGTGTTGATTTCTCAGTTAAATGATCAGCAGTCATGGGGTTCTAAATATAAAATAATTTTGCAGTGAATCCTGTTGAAGTGTTGCTATTAACAGCAATAACCATAAATACTTAGACAAATGTTTCATTATCACAACATTGCTTTTTAATTGCATTTACAAGAAAAATAAAAAGAAACCACAACTGTAATTCTGTAATTATTGTTCTTGTACACAGCACATTTCACAGTGTTGAAATAAACAGCTATCTTTACGTGGTAATAGTTAATATAACACTGAGACTTGTTTTGTATTTGAAGCAATGGATTCTGGAAAATAGCAGCAAACTTTAAGGAAAATCCTAATAAGAATTTCACAGCAGAGTTTGAAGTCAAAGAATACAGTAAGTACTCTAATAAGTATAATACTAATAAATATTAGGTTAATAACAATACTACTCCTGATTTAATAATAATAATGATGATGATGATGATTATTATTAGTGATGATAATAATAACACTAACAATAATAATAACAAACTATACTTTGGAAAGCCAATTTTTTAATGAATAATAAGGTTTTTCTGTTCTTTCCTATGTGACAGCAGTAAAAGATAAAATTTGTTAAAAAAAAAAAAAGTGTTAAAGATAAAATGTCTTGATCATTATAATCTGTTTTGTGTGAATTCACTTTTTAGGGCTGCCCAGTTTTGAAGTGAATCTCACACCTGGGAAATCTTTCTTCTATGTTGATGATAAAACATTTTCTGTCGATATCAAGGCAAAGTAAGAGTTCATTTTTGCTAACTTTTTTTTTATAATGATTATTGTAAAAGTCCAAAATTAGCAACACATTAGTTTAAGGGTTCTCACGACATTGAAACGATCAAAGTGCAGCACAGAAATGACCCACTAGGATCCACTGCTGTATTTGGCTTTGTAGCGTGTCTTTGTTACAAATTGCTATGGTTCATATGTCACATTGGTGATGTAACTATTCCTGACCTTTCTACTTTATTCTTTATTGTTTTTAAGGTATCTGTTTGGTGAAAGCATCGAAGGTAGTGCTTTTGTTGTGTTTGGTGTGTTCAAAGGAAATGAAAAAATAAGCATCCGGGGCTCCTTGAACAGGGTTGATGTAAGACTATGAATATACCTTTTCATTTTTTGATGAAAATATAAGTGACTTTAATGAAATTATGTATCTTTAATGACACTATCTTCCATCAACATGTTGGTCTATTTTTACTTTTCGGTAAACGGTTTCCTACATTACTCACAATGCCGTTCAACTACCTGCTGATAGTGGTGCAGTGGGATTTAGCCCTCACCTCATCTCTCCATAAAAAGAGAGTGAAGCAGTGGCTCTTTAGTCCTTTAGTCTCTCCAGCTCTCTCACCTCCTCATTTGTACACTCAAAAAGAATAAGTTCCAAAGCTTCAGCTTTCACTGTAATACTGCCATCATGTTCGTCATCTTGTAGATCGCTAACTAGCTGAGTCTCTGCAGTAACTCAACGTGACTGTGTCACACAGCGTTATCTCATATATTTGCTATTTCTTAAAAAAAAATTGTCCTATTAAACACCATGTCCCCCTGTGATGTCACAAAGGGACATGGGAATATCTTCTCACAGGAATAACGAAAATACAAAATACAGCAACAACCAACAAATTTTTCAGGGTGGATTTTTTTTTCCTTTATGCAAACTAATTTCTGCAGTAGGTGATATTGATATAATCCAGTATGTAAATGACATGCTTCTGACCTGAACTCTGTAGATCACTAAAGGAGAAGGTAAAGCAGAGCTAACCAAAGAACAGATCCTTCAAACCTTTCCAAACATACTTGAACTCATCGGGGCAACACTATACATATCTGTCAGTGTGCTTACTGACACTGGTAAGTAGAGTGCAGCCTGTCGTCCACTTGTCTTCTCCTTCTGGTTTGGGTCTTACATTAAAGTTTTGGGCACTGACACATGAATCAAGAATAAGAATACTCACTGATATTTCATTTTATACCACCGTGCTGCTGAATTCTTATTTCTGATTTGTCAGAAGATTTTGATTAATTTTCTATAACAACATTCTGACAGGAGTGCATCTCCAAATCCCATTTATAATAATGTGCTCATTTGTTCAACCATGTGTAATTGTGAAGTTTTCTGTAAGTTTATTTAGCATTTATGGAAGGAGTCACCAGTGTCAGTGCTTTGAAACAGTCAGAGGTAAATATGTATCTTTAGGTTTTCTGACAGGGAAGCTGCTATAAGGTGCTGTATAAGTGATAACAGGAACTAACTTGCTTCACAGACATTCAGCATTAAATGTAACTATAAATGGATAAAAAAGATGACACTTTCTTTAATACTGTGGATGTAAACAGTCTACACACTCCTGGTAAAAGTGTAGGTTTTTGTGAGGTAAAAAATGAAACCAAGATAAATCATGTCAGATCTTTTTTCCACCATTAATGTGATAAAGCAACCAACAACATTCAAATGAAAAAGAAAATGAAAAGTGTACAATAACCTGGTTGCATAAGTATACACACCCTTTTAAAATGGGATCTCATTGAATGGTATCGGTCAGGAAAGGGGGACAAAAGAATATCCAAAACATTAGATGTACCATTAAACGCTGTGAAGCCAACATCATCATCAATTGGAGAACATGGGGCACCACGGTGACATTGCCAAGAATAGGATCATCCAACAAGATGAAAATGTATCAGGGAGGCTGCAAGTACTGGTCAATCCCTGCATATGACAACAATTTATTGTATTACTTACATGTCTGGACTATGGGGTAGGGTGGCTAGACAGAAAAAAAATCATCCAAGCTGCCTAAATCACCCCTCTCTGTGGCAAAGTGTGTTATGCTCTGACTAGACCAAAGTAGAACTTTTTAGGCATAATTCTATCAGAAATATTTGGTGAAAATCAAGGCAGCTTGTCACACCATAAAGAACACCATACTGACAATGAAGCATGGTGGTGGCAGCATCATCATGCTATGGCTCTACTTCTCTTCAGCTGGGACTGGAGTTCTAGTCAAGATAGAGGGAATCATGGATAGCTCCAAATACCTATCTATTTTATGAACAAAACCTGCAGGCCTCTGTTAAACAGCTGAAGATGAAGAAAAATATCACCTTCCACCACGATAATGACAAAAAGCACAAATCCAAGCCAACAAAGGAATGGCTTCAGAAGAACGGAGATCTTGCACAGGAGATCATCCCACAATTTGATAGATCTGGAGCATTTCTGCAAGGAAGAGTGGAATAAAATTGTCAAATCAAGATGTGTTAATTGTTAGACTGTTAGCTAAAAAGACTAAGTGCTGTATTACAAGCTCTAATAGGTGCTTTAATACAGTATTAGTTAAGAGGTGTGTATACTTATGCAAATGGTTATTGTAAGTTTTTTTCTTTTTCTTTTTTCCCTCCTAAGACATTTCTATTTGTTTTTCACTGGAATGATGTTGGTTTCTATTTCACATTAAAAGTGGGAATCATCTGACATGATTTATCTCGGTTTTCTTTTTTACCTCAGAAAAGCCTGCAATTTTAACAGGGGTGTGTAGACTTTTTATATCCACTGTAATTAAACATTTACCACCCTGAAGTTGATTATTTTCTAATAGTAGCACATCCCTTTTATAAAACACAAACCAAAGATTACATATTTTTTTATTTATTAAAGAATAAGATGTCGTCCTTTTTATCCATTGATAGTTACAGTCAATGGTTTTTTCTTACACGTGCATCAGTATGTTGCAAGTCTTTGAATAGTGGCATATGTTGACATGCACCACTTAAAACCATGTAAATGGTGTGACGAACATTGGCATCTGTCTTTCACACAGTCATGCAAACTCAGTATTTCTTAACATCTCATAACATTTATTAAAACTGTGTGTGTTTCAGGCAGTGAAATGGTGGAAGCTGAGAGGAGGGGTATTCATATAGTGACATCACCTTACACCATCCACTTCACCAGAACCCCCCATTATTTCAAACCCGGAATGCCTTTTAGCTTCATGGTACAAGTCAGATCAATTCAAGTCCAGTATGTTTTTATAATGCTTTTAACAACTGACATTGTTCTCAAGCAGCTTTACAGAAATCTGTAAAGAAGCCTGTCAACGGTTAGACGAATTTTATCTTTGCCATGTTCTGCTTTTTACAAGACATCAAATATATGAAGTGAACAAGTGGAGTTTGCATGTTCTCCCCGTGCTTCTGGCATTTCCTCTGGGTCCTTCCTCCCCCTGTCAAAGACATGTGTTGACAATTTCCAAATTGTGTGATTGTCCCCTGCCTTGTGCCCCAAGTCTCCTGGGATGGGCTCCAGGCTCCCTGCAACCCTGTATAGGATAAGCGTACAGCAAATGGTTGGATGTTTGAGAAAAGAGACCAGTTGTGTAAATTGCCTGAGTAACTAAAACAAATGTGTAGTGAGAGAGATCATTTGCCATGGCATTTTTTCCCATTACTGTAGCTGATTATTAATCCATGGTGGTGACTGAATAATGTGTTTTAGGTTGAGTTTAAGGACTCCAGTGCTCATTTAAATGCATTAAATTTCGGAGGAAGTAATTTAGCAAAGAACGTTTTGTGTCATTTCCTGTCTCCCAGGTGTATGTATCGAACCCTGATGGGACACCAGCAAAACGTGTTGAATTGTTGTTGATTTCTGATACCAATAATGGTACTATGACTATGGACAATGGCATGGCCATATTCACCGTAAACACCTTTCAAGCAGACAGTGAGATAAACATCACAGTAAGCTTCACTTCTACACTCCTCATTTTTTATTTATTTTCATCTCAACCTGCTGACACTCATCTATCACTAGTGTAGGTTGCAAATGAGACATTTACTGCATAATTTGCATTATTTTTGCAGCTTACGGTTAAGGCAGAAATTAATTTTTAAAAATATGGGAAGAAATTATTAACGGGGTCGTTACAGGAAGAAACAATTTGGATAAATTGCATTTACAGTGGGGAAAACAAGTATTTGATCCCTTGCTGATTTTGTTGGTTTGGCCACTAATAAAGACTCGCTCAGTCTGTAATATTAATGGTAGGTGTAGTCTAACATGCTGAGACAGAATATCACAAAGAAAAATCAAGAAATCGACTTTAAAGAATTTGTATTAATTTATTTGCATTTTATTGAGGAAAATAAGTATTTG
>CM041000.1:15872563-15888564 GCA_022985145.1 Pangasius djambal | reverse complement strand
CATGCCCATGCCATAACACTGCCTCCACCATGTCTGACACATGATGTGGTATACTTTGGATCATGAGCTGTTCCTTTCTTTCACCATACTTTTCTCTTCCCATCATTCTGGTACAAGTTAATCTTGGTTTCATCAGTCCAAAGAATCTTATTCCAGAACATGGGAGGCTTTTTTAGATGTTTTCTGGCAAAGTCTAATCCGGCGTTCCTGTTCTTGAATGTTAATGAAGCCTAATGATGGCCTCCTTCGCTTGCATTGAGATCTCCTTGGACTTCATATTGGTAGCTCCAGTCAAACAGCTGCCAAATGCCAACACAATACCTGATATCAACTCCAGACCTTTTATCTGCTTCATTTGTCTTGAAGTAACGAGGGAATGGACCACAACTGGTCAATTAACTTCTTGTCAGTCAATTGTCCAAATACCTTTGAGCCCCTGAAAATGGAAGTACTTTGATTAAAATGGCTGTAATTCCTAAATGGTAAAGGCCATATTTTTGTGGAACCTCTTAAAATAAAGCTGAAAGTCTACACTTTGCTCATTTCTTGATTGTTTTATTTCAAATCCACTGTGGTGGTGTATAAAGGCAAAGTCACAAAAATTCCATCATTGTCCAAATACTTCCAGACCTGACTGTATACATATATATATATATATACACATATATTTAATCATGGGCTACTTGCACTTAGGGTTATGATGCATATTTGTTTTGAAAGTGTGCAGTTCTCAAGTTTCCGGTGCCACTGTTTACATTTGTCACTATTGTCTGTTTTTTGTAATGTGATCAAAATTAGCGTCTGCTGTAAGGTGTTTAAGACAGAATATTTTCAAGGACAAATTAAGAAAAATATCATTTGGAACTGTGTCCCTCTCTGCACAACATCGTGTAACAGCTTTGTAAGTGTAACAGCAATAAGCTTCCACAGATTCCCAGCTTAGACTGATCTCAGGAGACAATGGTTAGGAAACATCACAACCATTTCACCGTTTTTATCCATACAAAGGCCTTTAACAGACACTTCACACAGATCAGCTATTTGAACCAAAACTAGAGAAGACTGACACAAACGTAGTGCCATTGCTCTGTGAATGGATTGGCTACAGTTGCTACAGTATTCAAACACTATGACTCAGTGTGTGGAAGAGAAAGGCACAGTGTAATAACAAACACCTAACAAGAAACATTATTATTATTATTATTATTATTATTATTATTATTATTATTATTGTTGTTGTTGTTGTTGTTGTAGTATCTAGTAGTAGTAGTAGTAAATTACTAAATATACTTTTACATGCTGATAACATGGCTAATATATATTAACTGTATTTACCTTTATAGCATATGGGTTATCGTAGTTAAAAAAAAAAAAAAGAAAGAAAGACTGACATGATAAATTTTCAAAGAAAATCTCACATAATCGACTGAAGACGCCCTGCTAGCAACAGCACAAGCTACTTTGTGTTGACTAGCACTAGCTTAGTGTTCGTTTCTGTTAATAGATATTCTCTTACTTTCGTAGTAATGTTTTTATGATGCAGCACACAGTGTGACAAATTTCTCCAGGTTGATTGAAGGGGCTTTGCAAGTGGTCTTACATATCCGATCAACATTACTAACATTTATTGTCTGGAGCTCTTGCAGACTTCGAAATGTAAAATACCGCAATTACAGCTGTAGTGAAGGGACCGGAACCACAGGAAACGTGGTAAATATAATGCAGAAGTGTTTGTGCAAGTAGCCCATTATGCAAAAAAATAAAATAAAATCTCACACAGTGCAGTAATAAAATGCATCCAATGAGAGTATTGTTTCTCTGCACAGTGAAAACATCAGCTCTCATAACCTACCAGAATCCATCACCACCTGGGTGATCACTGCTATCAGCATTTCAGCTGATTATGGTGAGTGTGCTCAAATTCATAGTCCCAGGTAAGGACTTACTCAGTATCCAGAAGAAGCATGTGTTTATGCTCCAAATACTTTGTACCAATTAATTTATCTTTTTTTTAACAGTAAAAACCTTATTTACTCAAAATTACATAAGAACTTTGCTTTGAGAACAAAACTTAAAATAAAATATGTATTGTTTTCTGTTTTTCTTAGGTATTTGTGTGGCAGATCCATATGAGGTGATAGTTAAGAAGAACTTCTTTGTTGATCTGAAATTGCCTTACTCTGCGGTAGTCAACGAGCAAATAGAAATCAAAGTGGTTATCCATAACTTAGACAACATTAAACTGAAAAAGGTTGTTTGTCCTCAAGATCTCACATCTTTCAGAATATTGCACTCAGCTGACAACACCAGTCATGTGACATCTAATTATTATGACCAGCCATCAATAACTAATTTAGTTGAAATCCTTAATTTTAAACAGGTTTATGTGGAGTTGAAGGAGAATGAGGAGATATGTAGCATGGCCAGCTTTCAGGAAAAGTATCGCACAGTTGTCACCATTGATGGCAAATCGTCCCGTGCTGTCCCTTTTGTCTTCATTCCTTTGAAGGCAGGACAATTTGAAATTGAGGTGAAGGCCTTGGACTTGGCATCACTACGGACAGATGGTGTGCGGAAAAAGTTTAACGTAGTGGTAAGCTATTAAAATCTGATTACTGATTTGTAAATGAATATAAATTTCATAAATACTGGTGACAGATTTAACCTACACTACATGGCCAAAGGCATGTCACATCTCCTTCCAAAACCATGGACATTAATGTGGAGTTTGTTGCTATAACAGAAGCAGTCACAGTGACTATCCTGGTTTGTGAGGCTGTGTGGCATACTTCTTCACAGTTGAGGTGTTGAGCCACGTAGATGTCTTCAGTTGAGATGGGGCAGCTCTAGCAGGATAAAAATGTTATCTTTCTCGAAGGACTGCTAAACAGCAACAAGTCCCTATCTATCCTGATAGTGTATGTACAGCCATCTCAGCATAACACAAGACCATGGATGGCACCTCTTTATGGCCCAGTAGGCTGATTACTACTTCTTACTTAAGGAACCGAGGTTTGTTAACTCGCGGCAGTTTCTGAGGAAGCACTTGAGAGTCTGTTTGAGATTCTCCTTATGAACCTAGGCTTGAAGCTGACTTGAAGTGAATGTCCTTGCTTCAGCTAATAGATTTGGGGAGCTGGCTATAAGCTTGCTCGAAGTGACTTGTTAGAAAGGTGGCATCCTATGTCAGTGCAATGTTAAAGGTCACTGAGCTCTTCAGTATGATGCATTCTACTGCCAGGGTTTGACTCTGAATATAGCCCATAGTGTTTATAAATTATTTCAACATCATTAATGGTTTTGGAATGTGATGTTTAACAGGCACATATGGGTGTGATGTTTAATTGTCTGCATACGTAAGTAGTTAGGTAATTTAATAAAAATGTAAGTTTGTGTTTAGATTATTAGTAAAGCACCCTCACCTTTTTACTGTTTTTGCTCTGTGTCTCTTTGTTCTGTTGCATTGGAAAGACTCAGGGTGTTTTGACGTCTACAGGAGAGGTCACTTTACCATTAGAGCCTGAAAAGCATGGTGAATAAACTCTTCTGTTCTTTCATCAGATAATTTCGCATACTCAGATCATGGGTTGGAGGCAAATTTAAAAACACTTTCTGGCTGCAACCATCAAACATCAGTGACAAGTAAACACTTTTGGTAAAAAGCATCTTAATGTTCATGTTGTCTGTCTTTAGCAGGAGGAGAGCAAAGATCAGAATATAAGAGGCCGTTCCTGAATAACCAAATGCCAGACACAGACGCTCACACATACATAGCTGTTAGAGGTAATACTTCTAAAACAGGTAATAAAACCAAATAAGACTTATAAATTAGGCGGAGAATGAAAATGGTGAGTGAAATGAAATAAACCAGAATTTGTCTTTATACTCTTTACAAATTGCATTAAAAAGACAGGAAGTAGAAGACTATAGGCTGATGACTTTATAACGGTGCTCATGCTCAAAACTCAAGTACGTCAAGTATAATAGCACTCATACTCAAGACCAATCACTGATCACTATTGATTGTCCTACCTCAGCACCTCTCTTCATGGTTACATGGTTACATAGTTACAAGTAATAAAAAAGACTTTTCCTGACCGGTCACTACCATCAGTTCATTTTCATTGATGTTTGTAAATCCATAAATAGTTTGTTGTGTCATTACCAAGAATGACTTCTTTCTACAGGAAATAAGTTATAATATATTAATTTTCTAAAAGTTGAGAGCACAATAGTTTATTTCACAAAAAAAAAGATTCATCTACTCTTGGACAGATTTATTTTGCTCTCATCTAAACATAGCTTGCTCATGTACAGCTTCGCATTGCATACAGTGTAAGCAATCAATCTTTATAAACATTAAGTCTGAGAAAGAAGTAAATTCTTGGCATGATCAGACTGAGTATAGTGCACTTGGCAGAATATTGTATAGATGAAGCATCGTGCTGTTACACACCGGTCACTAGATCTTGTTGATATTAAAATATTTTACCACAGATTATTGTTAGAAGCTTTTCAGTAGGGCGAAGTAAACTATGGTGTCCATTCTTACAGGCAGGCCATTATCACAGTTGATTAATGAAGCCATCAGTGGTAAAGGTCTAGAAAGTCTCATTAAAGAGCCATCTGGCTGTGGAGAACAAAACCTGATGGCCATGGTCCTGCCTCTCCTCACAACACATTACCTGGACAAAACCAAGAAGTGGAATGATGTGGGGGTGGATAAACGCAGCGAAGCTCTCGGTCACATCACTACAGGTTGGATATGAGGCTTTAAATAGGGCATTTGCAATGTGAGAGCAGTTAGAGAAGATGGACGTAGCTGCTAATAATCAGCAGTGCTACACACTCAGATACACATATTGAGCCACTAAACACTTAAGATACGAGTGCTGGTATTCTTACTTAGAGGTCATTGTTTTTTCCTCTTATCGCAGGCTATATGACGGAGCTCAGCTATCGTACTGTAAATGAGTCTTTTGCCCTTTGGACCAATTCTAAAGGCAGCACATGGTAAGTATTTTTTTAACTTTTTTTTTTTTAAGTTACTCTGTTATTTTAAATGTTACAAGTTTATTTTATTTATTATTGCTGGACAATTCTGAGTGATTTGAAAACCTTTATATGCAATGGAGAAAACTGTATCATGAATAACAGAACTAGAGCAAAATTATGTTCAGTTAACAACTCCAGTCTAATAATCAATATAAACCAATTTCCATAATATCTTTAATTCTATTACATTTTAATAGTATAGAACTTTTAAGATTCAATATTGACACAAAGCAGCTTTACAGAAATCAGGATGTACAGGGTGTTTTTATCCCTAATGAACAACGCAGAGGTGACGGTGGCGAGTAAAAAGTCTCTGAGACAACTTTAAGAAGTGTGTTAAAAATATTTCAAGAGGAAAACACAGTTTTACATTCCAACATTATTGCATTACTTGTGACCTCTATGTGTGGGACCTTTGTAATCACAAGACCTGAAATATATTATAACAGAGTTTAACAGACTTGTAATATTTTTTTGCTCATCCAAGACATTTATGTTCTGCTACCAGACTGCCCTATACAGTCAGGTCAGAAAGTATTTGGACAATGACAGAGTTTTTGGGATTTTGCCTTTATAGACCACCACAACTGATTTGAAATAAGACAATCAAGATGTGATTGAAGTGTAGACTTTCAGCTTTATTTTAAGAGGCTCCACAAAAATATGGCATTTACCATTTAGGAATTACAGCCATTTTAATCAAAGTACTTCCATTTTCAGGGGCTCAAAGGTATTTGGACAATTGACTGACAAAAAGTTAATTGACTAGTTGTGGTCCATTCCCTCGTTACTTCAAGACAAATGAAGCAGATAAAAGGTCTGGAGTTGATATCAGGTATTGAGTTGGCATTTGGCAGCTGTTCGTCTGGAGCTACCAATATAAAGTCCAAGTCTCAATGCAAGTAAAGGAGGCCATCATTAGAATGAAAAACATAATTCTATAAGAGAGATAGCAAAAACCTTAGGTGTGGCCAAATCAACAGTTGGGTACATTCTTAAAAAGAAAGAAAGCACTGGTGAGCTCAACAACATCGAAAGGCCTGGAAGACCACGGAATACAACTAAAGCAAAATCCTTTCCTTGATGAAGAAAAACCCCTTCACAACATCAACAGAAGTCAAGAACACTCTGGAGAAGGTCGGTGTATCATTGTCAAAATCTACAATCAAGAGACGCCTTCATGAATGTAAATACAGAGGGTTTACAACAAGGTGCAAACCACTGGTAACATTCAAGAACAGGAAAGCCAGATTAGACTTTGCCAGAAAACATCTAAAAAAAAGCCTCCCATGTTCTGGAATAAGATTCTTTGGACTGATGAAACAAGGATTAAATTGTACTAGAATGATGGGAAGAGGAAAGTATGGTGAAAGAAAGGAACAGCTCATGATCCAAAGTATAACACATGTGTCAAATATGGTGGAGGCAGTGTTATGGCATGGACGCCACTTCACAGTGCAGGTGGATAACGACCCTGAACATACTGCGAAAGCAGCTCAAGACTTTTTGAAGGCAAAGAAGTGGAACATTCTTCAATGGCCAAGTCAGTCGCCTGATCTCAACCCAATAGAGCTGCTTTTCACTTACTGAAGACAAGACTGAAGGCAGAAAGACCCACAAACAAGCAGCAGCTGAAGGTGGCTACAGTGAAGCCCTGGCAAAGCATCTCCAGGGAGGAAACTCAGAATTTGAGTTTTGAGAACATGGGCTCCAGACTTCAGGCCGTCATTGTCTGCAAAGGATTTTCATCCAAGTATTAAAATTATGGTTATATTTACAATTATGTCACTTTGTCCAAATACCTTTGAGCCCCTGAAAATGGAGGTACTTTGCTGAAAATGGCTGTAATTCCTAAATGGTAAATGCCATATTTTTGTGGAACCTCTTAAAATAAAGCTGAAAGTCTACCCTTCGATCACATCTTGACTGTTTTATTTCAAATCCATTGTGATGTTGTATAAAGGCAAAATCACAGAAATTTCGTCATTGTCCAAATATTTCCGGACCTGACTGTATACACGTTTCTCTCTAGGCTAACTGCGTATGTGGTGAAAATGTTCAGTCTGGCGAAAGAATTGATCTACATAGACGACTATGTAATCTGTAATGCCATCAACTGGCTGATCACAAGCACGCAGAATTCTGACGGCATGTTTTTTGAAGTGACACACATTTACTCCAGCTCTATGGGTGTAAGTTACCACAGACAACCTTTTAAAACCTTTATGTCTTGCTCAGGTCAAAGTGATGCATTTTGAATTTTGCTGAAAATGACTGTTCCAATGTTATATGCTTGTCTCAGTTCCTTTAAAATCATCCATTTTTTTGTTTATCTTCATGGTGAATTTGAGCTGAGATCAACAAAGTAAAAAAGTCACATTTTTAAAATATTTGGGTTCAATGAAAATGTGGCATGTCATGGACGATCCCCAAGCATGGGACCGGCTTTTTTTTTAAAAAATTGTTTATATTGCTAATCAATGAGAATCACTGCATCAGTGGGACTTCCCTTGCTAACTAGTGAAGATAAGAGAAGATCTGATGTATTGAATGACTGGGAAGCCATATCATTTTGGGATGGGATTAACCATGGGATTATCTGATTCTGACTTTTTTACAGGGCAAAAATTCCGGTCTGACCATGACGGCTTTTGTATTGATCGCGTTACAGGAGGGAAGCAAAATTTGTAAGGCTGTACCTGTAAGTACAAGGGCAAAAAAGTAACGTGTCAGGGTAGCACCGAATGGCACAGAACTACACTACCCATCAGCCCCAGCACATCACATGACCAAGTCATATGCCTCACTAATCACTACTCACCTGTGTCTCATTATGCCTTGTTAGCACCACTATACACATAAGTTCCAGTTTTTTGTGTCTTACTGTCAAGCATTTGTTGTTGTTGTTGTTGTTGTTGTTGTGTGCTATGTTATTGCTTATAGCCTGTATGTTTCCTGCCTCGTAGCCATAGTTCATGTTAGTGGTTCTAGTTTTCACTGTTTTGTTTATTTCGTTTCTAGTTTCTACAGTAAATTAACTGCACTTAATCTCTACAGCCATATTTGTGTACCTTTAATTATTTTTAATTTAATAAGAAATGCTTTGTACGTATTTTATAATTAAGGAATCATACTGTTATAGTAAAATAACAGCCTCAGGGTGGCATGGGTAACTCTGATTATTTTTTTTATTTTTTTTCTCAAAGTCCCAAAGTGTTTTATTCCTCTTATAACACAGCAATTAGCCAACGATTGCAATATTTTATTTATCAAATAACAACACATCATTTTTACCATTTAAAGTTACATCTAATGTGGAATGTTGTTATTTGTCAGTGTAAGTGTTCTTAAATGAAGCTGTGTGTGTGTGTGTGTGTGTGTGTGTTTATGTGCAGATAGTTTAAATGCATTCACTTTATACCTTAAAAAACAAACTTTATAATATTTTACATCTAAATATCACTCTGTCCCAAATAATCTTTGAGTATGATCCCATGCTTCAACTCATTCACCAATCTCTCATTTTATCTCTACATTTTTCAGAATCTTTCATATCACATAAGGATGGCAGCAAATTACATTGCAAAAAACATTGCTTCTGCAACTGATCCATATACCGTGGCCATGGCATCCTGTGCTCTAGCAAATGATGGCCAGTTGGATTCTGACCTTCTGTTCAAATTTGCTTCACCTGGTAAGCCAGAGAATGAACATGTCCAGTCACAAAGTGGTTACTTCTTGTTTTTTTGGGAATGTACATAGAAATATTTTTGTCCAGAAACGTGTGATTCAGTTATATATATTGTTATGGTCCATCTCATTTGAGCATGGGAAAACGTGATGGTGTCTCTCCTAATCTCCCATTCCTTGACCTCTAGATCAGAAAATGTATTAACACAAGTCGGTGCTAACTTTTGCCAAGTGCCCAAGAAGAGTCTAAATTAGCAAAAATATATACATAAATAATTAAAAATACAGCTTATCTAGCCTAACTTGCTAGAATGAACAGGCTTAAACAGGGTTCTTTCCTGCTAGAGTATCTCAGTAGTCTTATTTTTGTCACAAAAAATATTTTTTATTTTTTAAGCACAAGTGAAGCGCAAAGTGGCAAAACATCAGGGAGAGAAAATGTGGACTGAAGAATTAGGTAGTGTTGTGAATTCCAAGGCAGGTGGATGTCAGTGACAAAACCTCTTACTAAAATGAACAATCCTTCAGTACACTGCATGAAAATGGGAAACGGGTATACTAGATTTGATGTTAGTGTGAGAGTTGTAAAGTCCAGACTGGATGCAGACTGGGGCGGAGAGCAGTGGTTCCTGGATTGGGGTGGAGCCGTATATGACACATAGTTTTTTTTTTCTTTGCTGTCAAATGTAATAGAAAGGTACAGAAAAACCAGAGACTCTATGAGAAAATGGCAAGCACTGAAAAATATAGCTAATAGGAGTTTAGTATAATGCCAATACTGTATATCACTGCATGAATAGGCCTAATTGTAATTATCACATTAATCACTGCTTTGTTTAAGTTAATAATACGGCACCTTCATTATTATTCAACAGCTTATAAAATAGCACTTGATCCAGCACATCCTGTTTTTTTTTTTATTATTATTTTATTTCTTTAAATTGTGCACTGACAGTTAATTGATGCTAAATCGAGATCATGAAATTGTAATAGATGTGTAGGATGTAAGCTATTATATCATGCTTTTATATTGCTGTTTTGAGTTGCCATTATGCCAATAGTGCCATTTGTTTTGTTAATTTGATGTACTCAAGGAGGTATGCCTACTCATGAGCGCTGAGGGTGGTTTGAGCTGGTGGTGAATAGGAGACTGACGGTGTTTAGAACTATGGAGATTTTATTGTATTTAGTGAAAAACACAACAATAGGACTTGAATTCAAACCAAACACGTAAGTAATATGCACAAAGCTAGTGTGACCAACGAGAAAGAACAATGAACGGTGGCAAAGAAAAGAAGAGAACAAAAACAGGAATACAGTCGGCTGTATTTTAAGTAGCTAAACAAAATACAAGAAAAACACTAAAAGAAAATTAACTGGGATAAACGACCCCAAAGATGGAGATATTTTTGAAACCGCTGATTTATGGACAGTTTTTTTTTTTTCAGGTGGACAGGTAAAGACTAGGTTTTCAAAAAAATATACATGTTTAAACAGTGCCTAAGGGTGACCTTCCTAAGTCTATTTTACAAATATTGTAACTGTTTCTCTGGCTAAATATTTTCACGTCTGCTAAACTTTCATCTGCTAAAGACTGTATTTGTATGTCTAGATCATATTCATCGAGATGTTGACAGTCTACAGATATAAAGATGAATGAAGATAGAATTGCACCAGTGACTCATATTTTATAACGTTATAATGTCTTGGTAACGGCTATGTGATAGGAATGCTTCAGCATGTTGCTATGTTATTAGTGTGGATTTATAGACATGTATGTGCTTTATTAAAGATGGGAGCCACTGGCCGGTGAGCGAAAGTCATGCTTTTACACTGGAGGCAACCGGCTATGCTCTCCTGGCACTTCTTGAGGTTCGTGATTTTGAGCGTGCCAAACCTATCGTGACATGGCTGAAGACAAATCAAAGGTTTGAGGGTGGATACCGCTCCACCCAGGTAATGTGCTGCATATTATTTTAATTTTCATTTTATTTTCCTTTATCCCTTTATTTCCTTTTATTCGACATGATATCCAGTTTAAAGTTCATTTAAAGCTCATTGTAGCTTGATGTAAAGCTGCGTTACACACAAGTCACTGCATTATTCAGCTTTTATAGGCAGTCCTGTCTTTTCCAATATAACGCATAGGTGATATATCAAGATAGACGAGTGATGTTTTAATAAACAGTTATGAGTGGAAGTCTCTTTTTCCACTGACTATTTAACTCAATGCAATGCATCTAAGGACATGTCCTGGGTCAGTGGATAGAACATTAATGAGTATTAAAAATACTGTATTTAGAAAGTAGTCTAGTATCTTTTACTGTGTCTACTGGTGTTAATGTTAATGCTAATAAATGGTTTTATCTTTACTCCACTCCATCCTCAGGCAACGGCTGTGGTGTTTGAGGCTATAGCTGAGTACATGACTCAGAAACCTTCAACCACGGAGGGAACTTTGACTGTTGTGGTCAGTTCTACCACAAGAAGTACAGAGTTTAAAGGCTTATTCTCCAATAATGAAAAAAGCCTACAGCGCTTAGACAAGGTACAAACACAGGGAAAGGAAAAATGGCCTTTAAAAACACTTTATATAAGCATTGATCACATGTATTTTATCATTTGTTCCTCTTTTGAAATACTTTCATTTCAATTTCTGTAAGTGCTTTATCCTGGTCAGGGTTACGGTGGATGGGGCAGAGGGCAGCATGCATACACTCATACACACCTAGGATCAATTTAGTATAGCCAATCCACCTACTGGCATGTTTTTGGGAGGTGGGAGGAAACTCTGAGAACCCAGATCAGATGAAACCCTGAGCTGAGCTCAGAATCAATCTGGACCAGGAAATAAAAAAAAAAAAAAAAAGGAAGCTCTTCTAAGTGATGTTCGCAGTTCTTGCAAAGTACCATATGACTCGTAGGCTAAGAGGCTCTTTATCGTGCTCAGGGCATTGGGACCCAAGTTAGAAAAGTTTGCAAAATTCTGTTATTAAATGAAAGAAAATGTAAAAAATTTTATTGGTTTAATACTCTCTTGTTTTCAATAGTTCATGGCAAATGGAGACCTAACAGTAAAAGCGACTGGGAAAGGTGAAGGCTCCATATCAGTAAGTGACCTGCTTTTGTGTTTTATGGAACAATAGAAGATTTAATGCTTGGAAGCCTTTGATAAACTTATTTTATTTTTGTATGTCATACTATACATATGGAGTTCATTTTGTGCTTTAAACAAAATGTCATGAAAAATACAGTGCATCAAAATACAAACAGAAGCAAAGGAAAGGATCTACAAGCAAAGAAGCATTCCAGGACCAACGGAAGAACGGAAAATTATTGATTCCTGGAGGGACAAAAACACAGAGAGAAGTCAAAGTAACCACAGTCACAAGGAAAGTTTTAGGAGTAAATTAAAGAATTGTAGCAACAATAGAAAGGATGCGAGAAGCAAATAAAATTATTTCAAAAGCCAAGTATCAGGAAAGAGTTGAGGACGCAGGTGCAGGTACTCAGTGGCTTTATTAACCGTAGCAAACAAGACAGAGACGTAATCCAAAAACGAAATAAAAAAAACAGGCAAGGGTCAGGTAATGCACACACAACATGAACTGGGCTAGGCAGAATATCACCAAATGGGAACTATATTGGAAAACCAGAGAGCCAAACAGAAATCAAACGGTTTGGTATCAACAGGTATGAAGCACTGAGCACATACTTCACGATGCATGTGTGTGTTGAGAGTCTTTCCATACTGTGAGAATGTGCTGTGAAGGTGATTGAGCCCAGGTGAGTGTAATCAGTAGTCTCGTGAGCGTGAACGTGAGAGAGTTTGGGTATTGTAGTCCTCAGCAAAAAAAAATGTAGAAAGAACCATTGCTGAATTCTGGGATGTGTAGTTGGACACCGATTCCAGCACTGACATGACACCAGTGAAAAAGATTCGAAGAATAAAGAAAGAATGCAGAAGCAAATGAAAAATTTCCAAAAGTGTAGAAGATTTTCAGGAGCAAAGGAAGGTTTCCAGAGACAAACGGGAAAATTCCAGAAGCACAGAAAAAAATACACAAGCAAAGGAAGCATTCCAGGAACAAAATAATAATTATGTCAGCAATCAAATAATTATGGAAGTAAACACAGACAAAGAAGCAAAGATTCTGAAAGATTTTAGAAGTTAATGCTACATATTTTGCTTGCAGAGCTTGCAATAATATTATCATTTTTAGCCACAAAATGAACTCCACAGTTTTTTTTAGTAATCTGTTAAGCACAAATTATTATTATTATTATTATTATGATACCAATAAATTGATATTTTGCCATCTTTCCAAGATTGTCACCCTGTATTATACCAAACCTGCTGAAAATGATACAAATTGTAAAAAGTTTGATCTGGAGCTAAAAATGATCAGAAACAAAACTGGTAAGTTTATAAGTAATTTTTTATAATCCGTACTGTGTGTAATAATTATCGTGCTGTGGTGCTCTCAGATGGTTGCCACATATACCTTTAGGCTAGATGAGAAATGGCCAATGTTTAGCAGTCCATGAAGAAATGTCGAACTAGGAGTCGAAATAGGAGTTGAATTAGGAGTCAGCTTAAGGGCATGCAAGGACTGTGTGCTGGAGGCTCTTGCATTCAGAAGTATCTTCTGGCCTGCTCATAGACACAGTCAGCCATGCTGAGGGTTGCAAAAGCTCACTATCCATCAGACTTGCTCCAGAAGGAAGCTGCCATCATGCTGTGACAGCTAATCAAGGCAGCAGTGGGAACCAAGGTCTTACCGACCGACTTCGTGCCACAACTGTGACCTAGTTTCTGAATTCTTCACGAACTCTGAAGAATCAGCGGTAGAGCAGGAAAAGTGAACGAGTGTTGAGGTAAATTGTGGGACAGGGCTTACACCTGTGCCACTATACTGCCCTCCCAGCCTGTGAACGAGGCATCTGTAGTGACTATCTGCAGCAGGGCAACACTCACAACCTGTTAGAACGCCCTGCATCACCACCAAGCCAATATTTCAGCTCATTTCACTGAGACAAGGGCATGTAGTCATGTGGCTGCATGGATTGAACTATATCTGTCATCCATATTGTATGAAAAAGGAGGGTCTGAAATCTGAGGGTCTGATCAGGGCGTATGAAAAGAACCTGTACAGCTCTGTCAGATGTAAAAGTGGACAGAAACTGACACTTTTTTTAACAAGAATATGAGTTGAGAAGAACCCCTTTTTTTACCTTTTCTATCACAGCTCAGTTCAAGAGGGAGTATTCTTCTTGGGACAGAGCATCAGCTTTATTGGGGTCCAAGCAATGTATTTGGCTGTAAAATGCCCCATTACCTGTCCCTGGCCCTCAGGGACGTTCTGAAATCGTCAGTGCTGGAGGGATCTGTTTACAGCCCTCGCCATGGGCTACATAACAGACGATCAAGCACTTACAAGTAGTCTGAGAGTACGGGCCCCCAGCCTAAAGGTACTGCAAAGCAGGCAGGCCTCCTGTAGTGTCATTTAGTTTGTGTAATCAACTTGCTTGTCTGAAAAATGAAAGATTGAAACCTTTTAGGAATGATAACAAGACAGAGTGATTTCATTTGATTCCATAAAAATGAAAGTAAGAAGTTGTGTTCATGCAAGCCTTGCTCCCTCCCTGAGTTAACTCGCACAGGTTATTTACAGATTTTGCAATTGTGAGACTATGTTGATATCATTTTTGTGAAATGTTTTGATATTATATGTCACCCTCTTTTTGCAGTTTCCTATGCACAAGCAATTATGACTTACACAATTTTCATAGAGACCATGTAAGTAAAACAGATTTGCTTTGCACTTTAAGGCAGCCTATGGTTCTTAAAGAATTTGCTTGTGAGCAAATGGCAGAATTAAATCAAAACAAGTCCCCATTAATGACCATAAATGAACAAAAATGCATTAAAATGAAATTCAGTTGATGTTGCTAACACTCAATATATTGAAATATTAAGCTATACTGTGTAGCTCGATGTGAAACGAATTTAGATTCAGATCTCAAAAGAAGCGGACATTTACCATGCAAGATAAGTGCATTATTAGTCATAAACTTCCTAGGCTAATATAATAATTCTGTGAGTTGCATTTCCTTTGAGGCAGATGTCTGCAATATAATGTCATTGATTCAAAATGATTTGTTTCATGCCTATTATAAACACAAAAATGTACAAAATATGTTTGATAAAGAAGCTTTGAAACGATTTGTACTTTGTACTTGTGGCTATCTAGCTTGCCAACCTAAGCTCTTAAAACTCATTTTAGAAGCAGCTTTCATTCATCTGATCAATCCCATTATGATAATGCTAATTTTTGGAAGTATGACTAAGGGATTTAAAATGTTATGTTAGTGCCACTCTAATGTAGTGTACACAGGGGTGTGTGCAAATCATTCTTCAAGCAGTTTTCCTTTTAAATTGAACTACAGCTGCATGATATCCCATGACATTGGATTGCGATTTCATTTTCACTTAGTCATCAAATAGTTCCTCACTAAACTTCCTGCTACTGCAGGGTTTTTTTTTTCTCAGCACCGTAAAAAATTTTGAGTTTGAGTTAGGTGCCATTGCAAAGTGTGAAAAAGAGAGTGGGAGAAAAAAGGCTGTCACCATACAGCATTTAGAACAGCCAATTGTGAGGTTAATTTTCTCAACATTAAGACTTTTGTGATATTGTTCATAAGAGTTGGTTAATGAAAATATTTCTACGAGTAAAAATGTAAATTTTAAATGTCGGCTCAATGATAAATATGTAAATGTAACAGGTGTTATTTCCTGAATTTGATCTTGTTTCTGGTGATGGCTGCAACATCAGTGTCACGATTCCCAGCTGGAGTGCCCATGAACTCCACTAGAGGGCACTCCACCCCAGACTCTTGCTATTGTTTCTGCACTCCATTTCCCATGTGTTCCTTGCCCCTCATGTGATCTTGTCATGTGTTACCCTTGTCTTTGTCATGTTCTGATTGGTTCCTTGGTTTCATGTGTCTTGTTCTTACTGGTTGGTTTAGTCATGCATCTTGTTCCCTCACTGGTTGTATTGTGTCATGTTACCTTGATTGTTTGGTGTATATATAGCCCTCATGTAGCCATTGTCTTTGGTCCTGTATTGTTGATGATGTAACCTGCAGTCTGTCCAAGTCTAGTCTGTTCATGTCAAGGCAAGTCTTTTTTTTTTTTTTTTTTTTTTTTTTTTTTTTTTTTTTTTTTTTTTTTTTTTTTTTTTTTATTTCAC
>CM041000.1:15851251-15863684 GCA_022985145.1 Pangasius djambal | reverse complement strand
TTTCAGGAAAGGAGGAACGTTTGACAGTATGATTTTCTTTGACGGAGTACTGAGAGGAAGCACCGGTATGAGCGAGTCGTTTAAAACGACTTTGTTTTGCACCATTTCGTTTGCTTTATCAACAGAGTTAAAAAAGATCACAATAGCACTATTCATACGCGAAGCTGCCAGAATGTTGCCGTACCCCACCACCTTACCAGCCGCTAAGACACACTCCTCTACACTCACGTCACACACAATCCTCACGCCATGCCGGCGTGTTAAAGATTCATACACGCTATCACCCGGACTCGCCATGCTTTCAGCGCCAAGTGTGCCGAATGCAGGCTCACCCCTCACGCACACACACACGCACCAAAACACCCACACACACTTCCACAACCACACAACACCTAAAACATCCACTCGTAATTTTTAACAAAACACACTTAAGAAAAAAGTTTTGAAATTCGCTCGCGAAACCGCTCACGACGCTCCACTCGCTCCTTCGCACCCGCGCATGCGCAGAGAGAGAGAGAGAGAGAGAGAGAGATGAATTGAATTGAATTGAATTGAATGGATGTAATGGTGTATCATGTTAAGGAATATGATAATATTTCTAAAGAATCACTGAAAGCTGCCTGTGTCTCTTGTCAGATATCTCTACATGCTTGGAACGAGCACTTGGTTGGAATACTGGCCCACGCAGCAGGAAAGTCAGGAGAACAAGGACAACAACAAGGAGAGACACATCGGCCTGAGCGGTGTGGCCAACCTGTTAGAGGAGTACGGATGCACAACTTAAATTTCTTAACAACTTGAACATGTGCATGAAGCTCGTATCACGGCTTAAACCACTGATTACCAGCTGCAACCTAATCGACATCTGTTTTTTCAAATAATAATGCTAATAATACCGGGCTGCATCAGTAATGCTAATAATACCGGGCTGCATCATTCTGCTCACAGAAGAATGATGAAATATGGTGAAATATTAATAAGTAGACATCGATTTGAGCATGACATATTTTCAATCAAAAAATACAATTAAACTAGAAATAAATGACTTAATAGATACATTTAATAAATAAAGTTGTTTCAATAAAACCCCCAAATTTTGTGTGGATCATTTTACATTCGGTTTAATTTAGTTTGGACCCAACAGATATATAAACAAAGACATTTTGATGAAGTCTTATGGCTGAAATATAAATAGTGAAAATTACATAATTTGTATTGTAATTATCTCTGAATCAGAATGTAGTTTTAATGTAAATAGTTTAAATTAAATTTAAATAGTTTCTATTTAAAAAGTAGTTTTCATGTAGAACTACAGTCAAGAATAGCCTCCTGGATGAAACTCATGAATCTGGATGAAAAGGTGGTCAAAGATTCATCAGGAATACAGTTAAAGCTAAAATAATGTCGATTTATTGACACTTTTCTTGCTAAGAGCTTCAGACTGCAGTTTTTTACAGTCACCTTGGCACCAATTTCAGAACCTTGATGTCGTTTTTTTCAAAACTCTAGACACAAAACTCACAACCAGTGATCAAAATGCACATTTGTTCAAAACTCTAACACTTTTTCCAACCGCATGGATACAATACACATAAAACTAAGATCATTTGTTCTTTGAACTAAAATCACCTGTTCAGAATAACAACCGAACGACAGAGTGTTAAGACACAGTATTTGTTTATGTTAATGTCACACCTTGTTCTTTTCTGATTTGTGTGACACTGAATCGTTTATGAAACTCAACAAAAGAAAGAAAGAAAGAAAGATATAGATGAATGAAGAAAGAAAGAAAGAGAAAATAAGAAAGAAAGAGATGAACAAAGAAAGAAAGAAAGAAAGAAAAGAAAGAAAGAAAGAGAAAATAAAAAAGAAAGAGATGAAAGAAAGAAAGAAAGAAAGAAAGAAAGAGAAAATAAAAAAGAAAGAGATAAAGAAAGAAAGAAAGAAAGAAAGAGAAAATAAAAAAGAAAGAAAGAAAGAGAAAATAAAAAGGAAAGAGATGAACAAAGAAAGAAAGAAAGAAAGAAAGAGAAAATAAAAAAGAAAGAGATGAAGAAAGAACGAAAGAAAGAAAGCAAGAAAGAAAGAGAAAATAAGAAAGAAAGAGAGAAAGAGATGAACAAAGAAAGAAAGAAAGAAAGAAAGAGAAAATAAAAAGGAAAGAGATGAACAAAGAAAGAAAGAAAGAAAGAAAGAAAGAAAGAAAGAGAAAATAAAAAAGAAAGAGATGAAAGAAAGAAAGAAAGCAAGAAAGAAAGAAAGAACGAAAGAAAGAAAGCAGGAAAGAAAGAAAGAGAAAATAAAAAGGAAAGAGATGAACAAAGAAAGAAAGAAAGCAAGAAAGAAAGAAAGAAAGAGAAAATAAAAAAGAAAGAGATGAAGAAAGAAAGAAAGAAAGAAAGAAAGAAAGCAAAGAAAGAAAGAACGAAAGAAAGAAAGCAAGAAAGAAAGAAAGAAAGAAAGAGAAAATAAAAAGGAAAGAGATGAAGAAAGAAAGAAAGAAAGAATGAAAGAAAGAAAGAAAGAGAAAATAAAAAAGAAAGAGATGAACAAAGAAAGAAAGTGTTTAAAGTGCAATACCGAAGCTTCCCAGCAGGTGGCAGTAGAAAATGTTTCCGCTTGAGTTTTCATTTCACCGGTGAGGAAGAAGTTTGGTTGCATCCCAAACACCTCACCGTGTAACACGTAGTGCACTACATAAGGCGCAGGATCCCGTTATTTCACACGCTATATAGTGGATTTGTTTAGGGAATAGAAATGTATTTGGGACTTGCGCTCTGAGTGTCTAGGCTGTTGCTTATTCACTTTTAAAACCTGACCCGCTTTTAGAGTCATAATCTAAAAAAAAAAAAAAAAAAAAAAAAAAGGCAGTGACTTTAAGGCACACCTGTGTGTTTGTGTTAGTTGAAGTGAAATTAGTGAGATGTTAAAGACTCCTGTGCAGTGGGGAAAAACTATTTTATAATAATAATTAAGGGGCAATTTGTGTTTTTTTCCGCCAAGTGTGTAACGTTAACAGCTAGCATAGTAACCAGGTTAGCTAGTTTTCACAACCTGCTGTTAGACTGCGGCTTATTTACACTGTTTATATCGTCCTGTGCCTTTTTTTACATAGAAACCCGGGACATTAACAGACATTAACAGGAATATAAAACAGCCACAGGCAGGTTTATGTTGCAGGTTTTTGATGAATTATGGCGAAAGTGCAGGTGCTGAATGTGGCGGTTTTGGACAATCCGAGTCCTTTCTGTAATCCTTTTCAGTTTGAGATCACATTTGAGTGCATGGAGGATCTGCCTGAAGGTAAATATTTATATTATTCATTACTATAAACTGTGGAGAGAGAGAGAGAGAGTCAAATATCTGAGATCTGGAGAGAGTGAGAGAGAGACTTTAAAAAAAAAAATCTTTATTTGTACAATGAGTTTCTTTAAAAGGTATAAATATTACCTATAAAACATTACATTTAGGAATAAGTGCTTCTGTTAAGAGAGTAAAATTAATTATTCATGTTCAACACAAATTAAACACCTCACCCTCACCCTGACCCCAAACCTTACAGACTTCCTGCAGCCTGTGTGTCAGAGAGAGAGAGAGAGAGATAGAAAGAGAGAGAGAGACAGAGAGAGAGAGAGAGAGATAGACAGACATATAGAAAGAGATAGATAGACAGACAGAGAGATAGAGAGAGAGACAGAGATATATAGATAGATAGATAGATAGATAGATAGATAGAGAGACAGATAGAAAGAGAGACACAGACAGATAGAAAGAGAGATAGATAGATAGACAGAGAGAGAGAGACAGATAGAAAGAGAGACAGATAGACAGAGATGGATAGAAAGAGAGACAGACAGATAGAAAGAGATAGACAGACAGAGAGATAGAGAGAGAGACAGAGATATATAGATAGATAGATAGATAGATAGATGGACACAGAGAGAGAGACAGATAGAAAGAGAGAGACACAGACAGATAGAAAGAGAGATAGATAGATAGACAGAGAGAGAGAGACAGATAGAAAGAGAGACAGATAGACAGAGATGGATAGACAGATAGAAAGAGAGACAGACAGATAGAAAGAGATAGATAGACAGACAGAGAGATATAGATAGATAGAGAGATAGAGAGACATAGAAAGAGAGATAGATAGATAGATAGACAGAGATGGATAGACAGACAGATAGAGAGAGAGATAGATAGATAGACAGATAGAGAGAGACAGACAGATGGACAGACAGACAGAGACAGAGTCGTTAGTTAGACACACAGCAGTAATACAGTAATATAGACGCCACCTTTGGTCACACCTGCGTGTCCGTGTTCTACAGGACAGTGATGTTCATGTAATTAACGTTTTCGATGCCGGTGCGGACGCTGGCACTGTTACAGCCACGCCCCTTCTTCCTGATTGGTCAGGATGTGAAATGTGGGCAGCCTGTTGTTCATTAGACTAAAGATTAATGAAATATTCGTTGGGGGACAGTAAATAAACGTTTCGGAGTTACACTGCTGAATTAAGTTAAATGAATTTTAATAGTTAAAGTTTAAAATATTTAATTATTTTTCCGTCTTTGTAGAAATTGTAACAGCGTGACTTGGCATGTCCGTGTGAAGCGTTTTAATATTAAAAATTAAATATCGAATCAGTGATGGATGATCAGAGTGTTTGGGATTGTGTTGTTGTTATTATTATTATTATTATTATTATTTTTAATGACGTAAGCAGAGATGAATTTAACTCCTGTCGTTGTTGCTGACTCTGTGTTTTTCTCTCGCTCTCTCGGGGCAGATCTGGAGTGGAAGATCATCTACGTGGGCTCGGCGGAGAGCGAGGAGTACGATCAGACGCTGGACTCGGTGCTGGTCGGCCCCGTTCCTGCAGGAAGACACATGTTTGTGTTTCAGGTGTGGAGCTTGTTTGTTTGTTTGTTTGTTTGTTTTCTGTTGCACCAGTCCGCTAAGCCCCACCCCCTAACTCTAATGAAGGAAACTGATGCTTTAAACTTCAAGACATGTTTCATGTAATTTATTCAGTTTGTATCATTTAAATTATTTATGTTGTTCCTAATAACGTAGCTTATTTACAGCTGAAATATACAAAAATGACTACTTCAGATTGTTGTTTGTTTGTCTCTATCTGACAAACAACAATAATAGGCATAATGGAGAAAAGAGAAATGAATCTAATTGGCGTTTTGCGTGCCTGAACCCGCTGGAAACGGTTATAATGCGCCGCTTGTGTATTTCTGCGTGACCTGTGTTCGTGGTGTTTGGTGTAAATTGGGAATGTAACTGTAGAAATGTGGATTAAATTCTGCAGGCAGACGCCCCGAACACGGGGCTGATTCCTGAAAGCGATGCAGTGGGCGTGACCGTGGTGTTAATCACATGCACGTACCGGGGTCAGGAGTTTATCCGCATCGGTTACTATGTCAACAACGAGTACACAGACCCTGAGCTGCGTGAGAACCCGCCCATCAAACCCGACTACGCGCAGGTAACTTAGCACTGAATTCTGTTCTTTTGTTGTAGTTTTAATGTTAATAAACTCAGAGGAGGAGAAAACCGTGTCGTGAGATCCGTCACTGGGACATTCATGTCCCTGTTGACTTATTTAAGAGCGTACAACAAGATGCCATCATCTGCAGTCTGGATAAAAGATCACGCGTCTGAGGTGCGGAATGATCGGGAAACTGTGGATGATAATATCTTGCACTGGCTTGTTTTAGGAGCAGTTCCTCCTCATGTGGCTCTTTACATTTTACATTTATTACATGAAGAACAAACACAGTAAACCCGTCAACTTTTGGTCTGAATCTGAAAGGTGAAAAGGAAATATTATTGATTATTTCTAATCATCACTGTTATTGTTATTTATTAGTCCATTTTAGTGTCTTCTTTTTTTTGGAGAATAAATGTATCAGATATTAACTTTTTTCCCCCTCATGGCAATCTTCAGCTGCAGAGGAACATCTTGGCGTCGAACCCGCGCGTCACACGATTCCACATCAACTGGGAGACAATCGTGGACAAATCAGAGGACTCTGAGAATGTAGACCCCGCCCCCAACACCATGTTCCCACCCAGCTGCCCACCAGGAAAAGCGCCGGCTCTAGGACTCATGCCGGACAATTCTATGGACTGCTTATAGAGAGGGAGAGAATACACACACACACACACACACACACACACACACACACACAGTGTTTGATCAGAATGATCTCTCAGCACTTATGGGATGATTTTGGATGCACTTCTCCTCTTGAACACAGGGTGGCAGTGAAGGAACACACACACACACACACACACACACACACACACACTCTGCTCTAAAGCTCATCAGTGTGAATGTTATTTCTGCAAGTAGGACATGTTCTTGGATCAACATCCCCCTTAACCAGTCACTGTCCTCTGATGTCATCAGTGTGCGCCTCTAACTCCGCCCACTCCAGGTCCACTCCAAGATACAGTTCTTTGTGTAGCTCTGCCTCGTAGTTCATAAAATTAATTAAGCAAAATGAAATATTGACCTGCAGTTAAGCTCAAATAATATCGGTAATAATTAGACTTTATGCACAGGTAGCGTAGAAGGTGTCTAAAAGTTTCCTCTAAAATACGACGTCTTTTTACGAAGACCTTTCAGTATTGCACTATTCAAATTCTGAATACACGTAATGCTCCATTTTTTAAACATATTTTGATATTAACATACAGATTATGTAGTGTGTGTGTGTGTGTGTGTGTGTGTGTGTGTGTTTACCATAGGCAGTAAGTGTGACACATTTCCCTGTATTGAGGAGGATAAAAAGTACAAACACATCGCTTTCATAATGGAGGTCTAAAGGCAACAACTTTCCATTCTTTTCTCAGTACAGGAAATGTGTCACTCACTTACTGTCCAATATACTCATGCACATGCCATTATTTCATCGTCAGGCCAGCCACTCAAGCAATTAAAGTTTTTTTAAAGCGTTATTATAAAAAAATTAAATGAATAAGAGCTTAGGTTGGGAAAGAAAATGCTTGAACAAAAGCATGGATTCATTAACGCAGCTGCAACTTTTTCATTCACATGACTTAGTAGATTGTATTGGTAGCTATTTAGCTGCCTGAGCTAATGCTAGCTCGCCACACACACGGTAAAAGAGTGCTAATTCAGGCTTGAACGGTCAAATGCAGCTTTAAAAAGAAACTTTTTGTTCATGCAGAAATGCAGAGCTACACAATAGCTTGTATGTATAGAAACCAAGCGGTGCATCTGATGGACGTTTTCAGTCAGCTCCAGAGTGGGAGGAGTCAGAGGCGCACTTTGTGATTGGTTAAAAAGGAACATACAGGAGATCACATTCGCCGTCTGTGAAGAGAGACTACTTCCAGTGTTTTAGCTCAGAGTTCTGGGTGGATCTCTGATGCTTAGCTCCATCCTTCCTCTCTCACCTCATCACCTCATCAGGAAGATCAGCTACATTGGGGATAATTACTTTTGCATTTGAGTTCTCCTTTCTTTTTTGTCTTTTTCTTTTTGGAAGAGCTGATTGGTTTTTTTTCTTGTATATTTCACTCTAAAATGTAAGAAATGGACTTAAAGGTTGAATAAATCTAAATTGCTGTATTTGTAACACTATACACACACACACACTTTCATCCACTAACACACACACAGACTGCTCTGGTTCTTTTTTTTTTCACTGCAAAAGGTTTTTTAAAATATCAGAAGTTCAAACTGTGTGTTTAGGAAAAAAAACTCCTACACGTGATGGTGTAATCGTTCGGCTCTTGAAGCGGTGGGAATCTGGGAGCCTTCACAAACCAAACCTGAACTAGCAGTGTGTCATTGGAGACGTGTAGCACAGGCGTATGCGAGGCACTTGTAGCTTGGCAATGGTTGTGAGGGCCTTTGGTGTGTTTTACCCATGATCCACTCATCATTTCATCCACCCCGTCTCTCTTTTTTGCACTCGTCCTCTCCACCTTTCATGTTTTGTTTTGTTTTTTGTTTGTTTGTTTGTTTTTTTTTATCTTTGCAGTGATGTAACCTGCCTGGAGGGCGTAACCCGGGGCCATCTTAACTCTTACAGAGTTCTAACTATCCCCCTTCTCAAAAACTCGCTCCTTCTGAGATATGATCTGCAATTTACAAGCCGATGTATGAAAGGTAGAGTTACATCAGTTTCATTATGACAGAAAGCAATTCGGTTTTGTTCAAACAGTTAAGAAGCTGAAAAACTGTTAGCTTTGACGATTTGTAGGCCACGCCTCCTTCGCTGGGACCGATGGGCACAGAGGCCACGCCTCCTTCACTGAGACAGATGGGCACAGAGGCCACGCCTCCTTCACTGAGACAGATGGGCACAGAGGTCACGCCTCCTTCACTGAGACAGATGGGCACAGAGGCCACGCCTCCTTCAATGAGACAGATGGGCACGGAGGCCACGCCTCATTCACTGGGGCTGACTGAATAGAGGCCACGCCTCCTTCGCTGGGACCGATGGGCACAGAGGCCACACTTTGTTCTGGAAGAAGGTTGTGGGTGGAAGCAGGAAGTCTGCATATGTTAGTTTTTTGTTTGTTTGTTTGTTTTTTTGGCGAGTTTAAAAATAATCTGTCAAGATTTTGTTTCAGTTATTGTTTGGGAATTATATAAATTTCCACATTGACCACAGTAAACAAAAGGAAAGGGAGCATGAAGTACAGTCAGCATCTCTAGTGTACAGAACTATTTCTGTTGAGATATATTGTGGAGATAATGGCCATAACAAGTGGTGATTATTAAAAAATGGTGTATTGCAGATACTGCAAAGCTAGCGCTGGTGAACGGATTTCTCACACAGAAGCCAAGCCTCCTGCATTGATTTAAATTGGGTGGTGCTCTACAGGGCAGCGTGCAATTTCAGCCACAAGTACTGGGATGTACTTTTGATTTTGATTTTAATTTTAATTTGAACTCTTTGATAGATACTGTGCTTTTAGATACCACAATCTGCATCTCTGCAATGTTTATGTTCTACTGGTTAATTGTGAGGCATAACAGACTAAAGCTCCTATCTTCATTAATTCTGTCACATAAACACACATAAAACACTTTGGCCTTCCAGGACCTGAGTTTTACTGTTTATATCCCCACTATATGGCCAAAAGTATGTGCACCCCTGACCATTACACCCATGTGTGTATGTTGAACATCTCATTCCAGATTTATTCCCCTTTGCTGTTATAATAAGCTCCACTCTTCTGCGAAGTCTTTCCACTAGATGTTGGAGCGTGGCTGTGGGGATTTGTGTTCATTCAGCTACAAGAGCATTAGTGAAATCAGGCGCTGATGTTGGGATGTCGAGGAGGTCTGGGGTGCAGTTGGTGTTCCAGTTCATCACAAAGGTGTTCAGTCAGTGGGGTTGAGGTCAGGGCTCTGTGCAGGACACTCGAGTTCTTCCACTCCAACCTTCACACACCATGTCTTCATGGAGCTCGCTTTGTGCTCACTTTGTCATGCCGGAACAGGTTTGGGCCTCTTAGTTACAGTGAAGGGAAACTGTAATGCTGCATCATACAAAGACATTCTATACAGTTGTGTGCATCCAAGTTTGTGGGAACAGTTTGACGAAGAACCACATATGGGTGTGATGGTCAGGGGTGCACATACTTTTAGCCATGTGGTCCAGATCTTCCCAACTAGAAATGTTTGATAATTGAAACGTTGGAAACTGTCATGTATAACCTGTTCTAGCGGAGGCGGGATCTGTCGCTCAGAGAGCTGACCAATGGCATCGCTCCAATCACCGCTGCGCCCATGTTTGAGTTCAATCACAGCGCTCTTTCCACCTGCCTGTCAGCGCCACACGCAGCCAATGGCGTGCGCCGGGAGGCGGGACATGGAAGCGAAACGGTCGCCTGGTTGCATCCTTCCGTGATGCTGCTGTTTCTGCTCTAGCGTATTTTTCATGACCGATTTTAATTGCGGAGTTTTCGGAGAGCTCCGACAGGGACGGGACCGACGTGTTATCCGCGGAAGAGCCGTAACCAGGGCGGAAATCGGGCCGAAGCACGGCGCTGAGGGGCCGCGGGGCCCGGGCTCGCTCCGGCCTGATGCGGATGGATGGTGCGCGGCGGCCCTGTGACCTGAGTTAACGCTACCGCTCGCGCTTAAAACCGGGTCTGAATCATCCGCGTGCTTTCCTTTCAAACAAACCGGTTTCTCCAAAATCCTTTCGTTTCTCCACATCCGGACTGTTGGAGAGAAAATCCAGCCGGTGTCCAGCGCTTGGGCTCCCAGTCATGGGCAACACGCCGGCCGCCAGGAGGGGAAACGAGATGGAGAGCGGTGCGCCTTCATCCATCCCTCTGTCTCTCTGTCTCTCTCTCTCTCTCTGTCTCTCTCGTCATCCCTCTATCTCTCTCTCTGTGTCTCCCTTCATCTCTCTGTATCTCTATCTCTCTTTCTCTCCCTCTGTCTCTCTTCATCCCTCTGTATCTCTCTGTATCGCCCTCTCTCTCTTTCTCTCCCTCTGTCTCTCTTCATCCCTCTGTATCTCTCTGTATCGCCCTCTCTCTCTTTCTCTCCCTGTCTCTCTTCATCCCTCTGTACCTTTCTTTTTCCATCCACCTCTCTCTCTCTCTCTGTCTCTCTATCTCTCCCTTTATCCCTCTATCTCTCTCTCTCTGTTCCCCTTCATCCCTCTGTATCTCTCTCTCTCTCTGTATCTCTATCTCTCTTTCTCTCCCTCTGTCTCCCTTCATCCTTCTGTATCTCTCTCTCTGTATCTCTCTCCCTCTCCCTTCATCCCTCTGTATCACTCTCGCTTCATCCCTCTGTATCTCTTTCTTTTCGTCCTAGTGTATCTCTCTCTTCATCTCTCTATATCTCTCGTTTCATCCCTCTGTATCTTTCTTCCTTCATCTCTCTCTTCATCTCTCTCTTCTTTATTTTTCCTTTCTCCTCCTTCCTGCTTCTCTCTATCCTCCTCCTCAGCATCATGCTATCACTAAAATCCTTCACGTCTTCAAGGATGAAATTAAACGAGATTCACCATTTTTATTGCTTATAACGGCTTTAAGTCTTCGATATTTGAATATGATTTGGTGGTAGTAATTTCAAGTAAAAATAGATCATTCAAGTTTTAAAAAAAAAAAAAAAAAAAGAATGAAAAGGAAATTCTAGGTTTTCAAATAAATCAGGGAATTCGTGTTAAAAAGGAAATTAAACCAGGTAGGACAAATTTCAGGTCAAGAAATTCAGGACAGGAGAATCTCAAGCAGCGGAAAGTTCAGCACCTTGTACCCGTTTGCATATGAGCATTTACGGCAGTGGAAAATTTCAGATTCCGACGAAAATGAAGGAAGTTGAAATTCAGGTTAAAATAAACAGTAATATGTAAATGAGCCAGTCATCCTGACCAATCCCAGAAGCTTGAGAATAGCAGTCCTCTATATTGGGATGTATCCTGCCATCGACACGATACGACAAATTAATTTGGGAACCATTTTGGACCAAACGATAAAACGATCTTTAAACGTTAAAAAAAAGAGAAAAAGTCAGATTCGCTAAGCACTGTGTTTACATGCACACTGATAATCTGATCATTAATCATTCATTAATAACCTCTGTTCTGTCAGGCCAGTGAAGGAGGCGTGGCCTCTGTGCCCATCATTAATTTGTGCAATTATCAGATTATTGAAGCATGAAAAAATATCTTGGCCCAATATTCAGGATACTCATATATTTCACTGCTCACGTGTGGAAAGAGAACTGTAAAGAAAAAAATGCGTAACAATAAACACTCCCAAATAAATATTTAGCAGCTCAAGAGAGACTCATTACAGCCAGTAACCTCGAGTCAATTCTGCGTCCAAACAAATCGCCAGAAATACTAGAAATCAATGCTAACACCTCGCTACTGGAAAGTAAACTAGCTTTCGCTAAATGTCGAGATACTTTTAAATGAGTTTTACGTTTCCTGAAACTAGATGTTATAAGTACATGTACGTGTGCTGAACAAATTGTTGCCAAAATCTCAATTTGTTGCAGTCTACAAATTATTTCCTGCATCTCAATCACAGTACACAATATTTCATTCACGTCACCCATTCCTAACGCAAAGCTTCCACAAGCAAAAATACTGCAGTGTTTATTTTGTACATTATACAGCCAAAAGTATGTGCACCCCTGACCATCACACCCATAAGTTCTTGTTGAACATCCCATTCTAGATTTATTCCCTCTTTGCTGTTATAATAAGCTCCACTCTTCTGGGAAGCTTTCCACTAGATGTTGGAGTGTGGCTGTGGGGATTTGTGTTCATTCAGCTACAAGAGCATTAGTGAGGTCAGGCGCTGATGTTGGGATGTTGAGGAGGTCTGGGGTGCAGTCGGTGTTCCAGTTCATCCCAAAGGTGTTCAGTGGGGTTGAGGTCAGGGCTCTGTGCAGGACACTCGA
>CM041000.1:15831654-15846654 GCA_022985145.1 Pangasius djambal | reverse complement strand
GTGCGTGATGAGAATCTGGTCACAGTTGAACTGAACTCTGCTGCCTTCTACTGTCCACACGGAGCACTGCAGCGTACTGCAACCACATTTCACTTTATTATTCTCTAGATAATTATTTATTTTCTTGTTATTAATAATATTTGCCATAAACAATTCTGATAATGTAGTGTGTTCGCTGTAAGCTATGGGCAGAACAATGGCTTAAGTGTGACGGTTTTATTAGTTTAACAACCTGCCGCATTAATACACAATTCAGTTGTTGTGATGCGGTCACAGGATTTTACAGCCAATCAGATTTCAGAAACCAAACTATCGGTTTTGTAAAAAATTATAAACATTGACACTGAGTACGTTTTGGATGATTGAATGTTACGTAACTGTGACTTTTTGCTAAACTGTTTCTTTAGCAGTATGTATCATTGAAAAGGTTTTTAAAAGGTTTTATGATGAATTACTGTCAAAGTAACGCGATATATAACATGAGTGTGTGTGTGTGTGTGTGTGTGTGTGTGTAGTATTTTACACTGACGTGGAAACTTTAATATTGAAATCCATCTCGTGTCTGTCAGTGACCCAGCAGTCAGATAAAGTACATGGTGGTGTTTCCAAATCGCATATTCATCTTTATTTGTACATCCTAGATTTCTAAATGAGGATAAATTAACAACAAATGTTCAGACGCCATTTTAAGTAATTTGGGGGGCTTTATAAAAAGGCAAACAGAGAAAATGAACAAATAAAGCTAGCTGCTAATGTTAGAGAAAGTAAACAACTGAAGCTAGCTAGCTGACAGTAGACAAAATGAACAAATTTAGCTAGCGAATGTTAGAGAAAATCAACAAAGCTAGCTTGCTAACATTAGACAAAATGAATAAATAAAGTTAGCTAGACAGTGTTAGAGAAATGTTAGACAAAAAGATAGCTAGCTATCTTTTACTTTGCTGTAGAATTGTACTGCATTCGACTTACCTCATAAGTGATTCGCAGGTCAGAATGATGCACCTTGACCTCAGTGCATTTGACACTAGAAGTGGGGGGGGGGAAACATGGATGCCTCCATGTTTGTCTTTTGTTAGCAACAGGCTAGCCAGCTAACTGTGATGAGTAGTGTACTGTAGAGTCAGTGTTATAGATTTAACAAGTGAGTATGTCTATGTTAATTAATTACTTAATTAATTATAATAATTAATTGTTATTAAAAGTTAATTAATTACTATGTTGATTAATTTAAAGCTAATACTTGTATATACAGTATAACTCATTTAAAGGTAAGAAGTGTGATTTGTTTACTTCTGATGCTGTGAGCGGCCATGTTGGTTTGACGTCACTCCATAAACTGGAAAGGAAGCCATCGTTGAGAAGATTACCCCAGGTTGACAAGTAGGAGTTTCAGATAAGGGGGGTGTTTTCTTTGGCTTTTACTTAGTTGTGAGTTAGCATAGATTAAAGGTTTAAGGTGAAGCTTGATGCTCAGTGTAGTGTTTAACGTGTGTGTGTGTGTGTGTGTGTGTGTGTGTGTGTAGGTGACAGACTTTGGCTTTGCAAAGCGTGTTAAAGGTCGCACATGGACGCTGTGTGGCACGCCTGAGTATCTGGCTCCAGAGATCATCCTGAGTAAAGTAAGTCTCAGTGCTGTTTCTGTGTCTTCCTGTTGTCACGTAGTGTTGTTCTGTCTCTCACACTCTCTCCCTCATGGTCTCTCTCAGGGTTATAACAAAGCGGTGGACTGGTGGGCTCTGGGCGTGCTGGTGTACGAGATGGCAGCCGGGTATCCTCCGTTCTTCGCAGATCAGCCAATCCACATCTACGAGAAGATCGTCTCAGGAAAGGTGACAACCAAAACCCACTGATAAGTGTATCTGTGCTTTTTAAACCCTTTAGTTAAATGGCTCTTGTGCCACTTGATATAGAAAGATGGCCTCTGATTAAATACAACTTCATAATCACTGTTAGGAACACTGTTTGTAACTCTGTGTGTGTGTGTGTGTGTGTGTGTGTGTGTGTGTGTGTGTGTGTGTGTGTGTGCGCAGGTGCGCTTTCCCTCACACTTCAGCTCAGATTTGAAGGAGCTCCTGCGCAACCTGCTGCAGGTCGACCTCACCAAGCGCTATGGCAACCTGAAGAATGGCGTCAACGACATCAAGGGCCACAAATGGTTCTCCACCACTGACTGGATTGCCATCTACCAGAGGAGGGTAAGACACACACACACACACACACACTCTCTTACCCTCATTTACTTACCCAACACAGACACACAGGCAGCTGTACAAACAGAATCTTTATTTTTGCCATCATTAAAACTGCAGCCTGAGACACAGAGGCCATGCCTCCTTCCCTGAGACTGACAGGAACAGAGGCCACGCCTCCTTCCCTGAGACTGACAGGAACAGAGGCCACGCCTCCTTCCCTGAGACTGACAGGAACAGAGGCCACGCCTCCTTCACTGAGACTGACAGGAACAGAGGCCACGCCTCCTTCACTGAGACTGTGACCCAGAGGCCACACCTCCTTCACTGAGACTGTGACCCAGAGGCCACACCTCCTTCACTGAGACTGACAGGTACAGAGGCCACGCCTCCTTCACTGAGATTGACAAGAACAGAGGCCACGCCTCCTTCGCTGAGACTGAGACCCAGAGTCCACGCCTCCTTCACTGAGACTGTGACACAGGGGCCACGCCTCCTTCACTGAGACTGATAAAAGAATGCTGAACTCTGAAATGGTGTGTGTGTGTGTGTGTGTGTTAGGTGGAGGCTCCGTTTATCCCTAAGTGCAGGGGTCCGGGGGACACCAGCAACTTCGACGACTATGAGGAAGAGGAGATCCGAGTGTCCCTCACTGAGAAGTGCGCTAAAGAGTTCGCCGACTTCTAGCGCGGCCGAGTGAGATGAGCGAGCGAGAATTAGCATGATGGATGTTTTTTTTTCTCTGTGTGTAGAATCAGTGCGAGCAGCTAAAAGGAGTACAGTGACGAGCCGGAAGGACAGACACCGTTGCCTTCGCCATCCCGTTTCCTCGTCCACGTTTATCACGTTTATTGTTACTCTTTTATTTTGAACTACGTGCGGTTCGTCATGGCGACAGGGACGCATTCGATGAGTCCTCACCTCAGGAGCGCTCGACTCCGCCCATCATCTCCACCACAGACTGTTGCATTATAAGTGATGTTTTCATGCTTTGTGCTTCTTTTAGGCCTGAGTGTTGCTGTACTGTTTTAATGCATTGAAAGGATGACGGTGAGAAAAAGCCATGATTCTATAATGTTTATAGTGTCGAGTATAGAGCTTATTACGATATTATTATTATTATTATTATCATCATTATTATTATTAGTCCCTGGATCTGCCTGCGTCTCGGCGTGCTGCATTGATCAGTCTCTGAAGTGTCACGTACGAAAAATGTGCCATGAGATCAGAGCTCGATGACAGAGCTTGATGGTTGTTCAGTTGATTAATGGTTTTAACACGTCCACTGAAGTCCAGGAGCGTGTGCACTCTGCGCCCTTTAACATGTGGGGAGGTGACGGAGAAAAGAACCTGACAGTACACTTTCATTTACACCTTTTTCCTGAAGGGATTTGCGTTTTCGTTTGTGAACAGCTGTTTCAGTGCTGCTGGATTTTATCAGGATGTTAAAATCAGTCTCGATTCTTCAGCTCTACAAGCTGATTCTATGTATTGCTCAGAAAACGAATGAAAGCTTTTTATTTGTACGTTATATGAGTTGTGATGTCACAATCGCACCAACATGGTCCGTTTCGACTATATTTGCGTCACAAAGAGACATTTGTGCTGTTTAGGCTGCTTTCACGCTTAGTGTTTTTATTTATGTATTTGTGTATTTAATTTTTAAAAATGTATCACAATTCAAAAACAAAAAATTGGTATCGTTTACAGTTGGAACTACGATGGTATCTGAATGAATGAAAATACAGGAAATAACTGGCCAGAGCGTCTTTTGTGCCGATATGAAAAAAGCGACTCACGCAATATGCACACCGCAAACGTAAACGTTCCTACCAGTCCTAGCTAGTGGTGGCTAACTAGCTTAGCCTGCTTTCAAGATTAGAGTTTTTATTATCAGTGATGCAGATGGAATACAGATGGTGTGAATTGGTGTGAATGTGGAGATGAAGAGCTTGTTTGCCTTCGCTGTAGTTTTGGAGGCAGAAAATCAAGAGAATCTCCTCATATTCCTTAAACTCGCCCCTAACTTACAACCTGATTGGTCTCACATTGGGCACTTGATGTCATTCAGTGTTTTTCTGAAATTTTTTGGAAGTTCTCTTGTGACCAAAAAAAAAAAAAAAACGCCAAAGGCAACTCTTTTTTAAAGCGTCTCAATTCTGCCTGCCTTGCTGACGGATTACATATAAAAAAGAAAAAAAAAAGAGTGTGAAAGCAGCCTAATTTATTTACTTATTAAGCAATATTTTTAAAGGAATAGTGTAACGCTGCGGGCTATCAACGTTCAAATAACCATGAGTGGCAATCAGATCAGTGTCACCAATCACAGCTCAGGTGAGCTCATGAATACAGAATTAGCGCTCTCCTCAGCTTCGTATGTCTCGGAGGATGAACCTGTTAGTCCTCACCATCCCGGATTGGTAATTGGAGTCTCAGTGAAAATTCAATTGTGCTATGTTTGTGCCTTCAAAAGAAACTTTTGTGCTATTTTACGTCTTAAATTTAAGCAGTAGCACGTTGTTTTAAAGCTGCGCTGTCCCTCTTCGATATTTTGGTGCAGTTGGGATGTCGTGTTGATGGTTTGCCGAATGATGTGACTCGTTTTAAAAGTTCGGCGTAACAAATTGAGGAATCGCAGAGCACAAATGTGTTGACGGCACAATGCTAGTGCTGAGGCTGTTTTGGTGCGAATGGGACTTTGATGTTGTGCCGAGTGACGTTAGGAGTCACGTATTTGTAATGGCTAAATCTTTTGAAAACCATACACTGGAATGGTAAACGGTGTTTGCTTTCTAAAGGTGTTTTTACATAGAAACTTTTAAGGGTTAGTTTTAACCAGGTAACCTGCTAGTTTTAAGCAGGGTTTAGAAGCGACTTAAAGACTTCAACGGCTCAAACGCAGCACAGACAGATTGCTCTTTTATTTGTTTTCTCTTTATATACTGAATTACTCTAGTCTCACCATTTAGTGAGGGGGAAAAAAGCATGACTGACTTGGAGATCCACAAATCCAGTTATCCTCAGGTTATCCACACTAAGCCAACAGCATCCGGTCGGGTCTGTCTGCAGATCACAGAGCACAGCAGGTGTACGTTCGAGCGTATTTATGGAAATTTGGGGGTCAGTGATTTTACAAGAGCAACACTGAGTGGGCCATAGATATGAAGGTGGGCGTGTCTTTGAGTCAATACAAAAAAGCCATCAAATATCCATTTTTCTTGGTCCGCTAGATAACAGGAACTAACCTGACAGGATTTCTGAAAGGATTTTTACACCATATATAAACATTTTTACACCATATATAAACACCATCATAAACGTTCATAAAACACGTGAGAGAACCTTTGAATGCAATCATTTCAAACTAATTTTTAAATTCTGTATGCCACTCAAACATTTGAATAAGTGTTCATGTTTGGGTTCATATGGGTTTAATGACATGCCCACTGGTCTGCAGACAGATCTTCCATCAGTAGGAATGTGTGGGAGGTGAAATGAGCTGTAGATTGGAAGAGGGAAAGGTGGTGAGGGTGCGCTGAGTATTTCCTACATGTTATTTACATTCAGGTGCCCAAGCAAAGCAATTTGACTTGCATTTGAATGATTGTGATAGGACAAGTCCAATGTCATGCCAAAATGAACATGTTTCTACAGTTTCATTTTGAACCCTGACTCTCCTGAGCCTGAGCCTGTTGGTGTGCATCTTTCTTCCCTTTTTTAAACTTCATAAATCATTTCCTTAGCTGGTAAAGTCTGTTCTTCCTCGGCAGACGGGTAAAGTGAAACTGGCTTCTTTTGGGTGTTCTGAATTTTGTAATACTCAAGTCTGTTAACTCTCCAGATTCCACAGCGTCATTTACCGACTGAAGACACGGCGGAGTGCTCTGGTGATATTTTGCACCACAAGAATCATTCCAATAAAGTTTTTCTTGTGTAAATACCACACTTGTGATGCCTTTTAATTTGCTTTCATTGAAGGAACTATAAGGTGAATTCATATATACTGGGACAGTGGGTTTTTTTTATTTCCACCTTGTCTAAGCTTTCTTGCCATTAATTAAAAAGCAACTAAAGTTGGTATCAAACTTATTCATGGCATCAATAAATCACCTGACCATCACACACCCATATGTGGTTCTTCGTCAAACTGTTTCCACAAACCTGGCAACAAACAATTGTATAGAATGTATCTGTATGCTGTAGCATTACAGTTTCCCTTCACTGGAACTAAGAGGCTCAAACCTGTTCCAGTATGACGATGCCCCTGTGCACAAAGCGAGCTCCATGAAGACATGGTGTGTGAAGGTTGGAGTGGAAGAACTCGAGTGTCCTGCACAGAGCCCTGACCTCAACCCCACTGAACACCTTTGGGATGAACTGGAGCACCAACTGCACCCCAGACCTCCTCACCAACATCAGCGCCTGACCTCACTAATGCTCTTGTAGCTGAATGAACACAAATCCCCACAGCCACGCTCCAACATCTAGTGGAAAGACTTCGCAGAAGAGTGGAGCTTATTATAACAGCAAAGGGGGAATAAATCTATGAATATGATTAAAGATTTGCTCATCAGAGACGTCACACACTCTCATTTCACTTACTTTTGTTTGTGTAAAGCTGCTTTGAGACAATGACCTTTGTAAAAAAGCGCTATACAAATAAAAATGAATTGAATTGAAAGTACATATGGGTGTGATAGTCAGGGGTACACATACATTTGACCATATAGTGTATATTAAGTAAGTCTCCATCAATTTCTTACAGCAATAACAACAATCACAGGGTTTTAAAAATCTTCATTATTTTCAAATATTCAGTGTTTCACAGAGGAAAGATACCACAAAATATTAAGTAACATATTAGAATTAATTTCCTGCAGAAGAACACAGGATTTAATCATAGACATTAATCTCTAAATATACAGTAAATAAAAATTACTGCATACTACTTTTTTGTATGCTTGCTCTCTCTATCTCTTGCTGAATCTCTGCCAGTCTTAATAAACGTATGATAATGTTGGGTTATAAGAGGGCGAGAGTAGATTACATTAATATTAGTGTGTCTCTTTCATTGGGAAAACCTGTTTTTAAAGATTGTTTCAATTAAACCATGTTTGGTAATTTGGAACATCTTGAAAATGATTCACTTATAAACATCTGTACATGACTTGAACAAACCTTATGCTTATTTTGTTACTGTAGTACATCTTGTGTAGGTGCCGGGTTTGAGCTCCACGCAGGGCACCAACCCCAGCCACAGGTGGTGCACAGGCTAGTGCACTCTCAGTGCCGGTACCAAGCCCAGATACAGGTGGTGCACAGGCTAGTGCACTCTCAGTGCCGGTACCAAGCCCAGATACAGGTGGTGCACAGGCTAGTGCACTCTCAGTGCCGGTACCAAGCCCAGATACAGGTGGTGCACAGGCTAGTGCACTCTCAGTGCCAGTACCAAGCCCAGATACATGGGGAGGGTTGGGTCACGAAGGGCATCTGCTGTAAAACCTGTGCCAAATCAATATACGGACAAGGAAAGAACAGTCAAAAGAGCAGCAACAATACATTTTGTGTATATATGCATCATAAATAAGTGTAATATATTAGTCATGATAAAACATATGTCATTTTTACTGCCTCAGGCTTTTTTGGGGTGAACGCCCTGTTTTGATACTGACCACACCCCCTTGTATGATGTCAGAATAATTAAGTCTTGTTATTTCAATCAGGCAGTTCCACTGAAATGGTTCAGCAACTTAAGATTTAACTTTCTTTTATCAAAGCCAAATAATAAATGCTGGTAAGTTTAACCGTTCCAATTTACCCAAATTCACCCTAATTAGGGAAACTCTTCAAAGGGGAATAACAATTTGAATGGAATAATCAAAGTAAATCAGATAAATAAAGTAACATATGTTTATATAGTAGATATAATATTGTTCAGTTTGGTTTGTTATGTAATAATCTCTATACAGTCTATAAATAATAATCTATCATGACATTTTTGGTATAAAATTAAGCTTGAGAAATGCGATATGGAAAGTGTTTCATCAATGAAATTAAATAATTTGAAATGCAATGAAATAAAATAAAATGAAGTAACATAAAATAAATGGGAGTCATACTGGTCTACTCTATGTACACTTATAACCACACACTTGCAATGCACGTACACATACACACACACACACACACACACACGGATCGCTATAAGCCATAAGTCCATAAGTCATTTTCTTCAATTACTAACCATAGTTCATCGTTTGCTCTGATAAATAAACATGGTCATGACAAATACTTGATAAGATAAAGATTTAAACTCATCACCTTTAGGTAACCTGTTTACAAGCACGGGAGGCAGGGGAAGCAGTGAGAGCATATGCGAAATTAAACTCGTGAGGGGAGGACCATTGCGTGGTAACCGTGCGAAAATACACAGAAAAATTAATTACCTCGGGTATTTTGATGTGTATTTATTGAATTAGACTTATTTTACGTATAAAAACAAAATGAAGCTATTATTTTGTATCTGTATTGTTGGTTCAGGAGAGGAAACATTAACTAATTAGTTAGCTAAACTTTCTAGCTAATATTCTAGCTCTCTAGTCAGATTTGCTGACATTTTAAAGTAAGAGTTTATATAAGAGGGCATGGTGGCTTAGTTAGAATGTTTGCCTCGCACCTCCAGGGTTGGGGGCTCAAATCCTGCCTCCGCTCTGCGTGCACAGAGCTCACATGTTCACCCCGTGCTTCAGGGGTTTCCTCCACCGGTCCAAAGACATGCGCTGTAGGCTGATTGGCATCTCTAAACTGTGTGAGTGTGTGTGTGCGATTGCGCCCTGCTAGGGTGTCCCTCGCCTTGTGCCCCGAGTCCCCTGGGAAAGGCTCCAGGCTCCCCCGCGACCCCGTGTAGGATAAGCAGTATGGAAAATGGATGGATGGAGTTTATATACTTTTCCTTTAGGAGAGTTCTTTAAAAAAGTTATTTTTAAAATTAGTTTCTTAGCATAGCTATCTTATGTTTCATAAAGTTTATTTAATAAGTTTTAATCTATTTATTTTATACATTTATTCTATTGCAGGTGACTTCTGGTTAGACCGCTAACTCATACGTGCCACAGAACATTCTAGATGATCATTTTCAGCTAATTTGACTACAATATTTGCTATTTAAGCTTCTGTTAATGTTATATCTCGACAATGACAGTTATAGTATAATGGGCTACTTGCCCTCAGAGCTGTGACGTATTTTGGTTTCGAAATAGCACGAATATCCCATCTCCAGTAGCACTGTTTACATTCAGGTGGTACAGCGAGAGAGCAACGTCTAATGTTTGGGTTTTTTTCAGTCTTTTGTTTTATTTTGTTTTCTTAACATATACAACCAGCTTTGTGTGGTAGTATGTTTTATATATATATATATATATATATATATATATATATATATATATATATATATATATATATATATATATATATATATATATATATATATATATATATATATATATATATATGTATGTATGTATGTATATATACACAGTCAGGTCTGGAAGTATTTGGAAAATAACAGAGTTTTTGTGATTTTGCCTTTAAGCACCACTACAATGGATTTGAAAAAAAAAAACAATCAAGATGTGATCGAAGTGAAGACTTTCAGCTATATTTTAAGAGGTTCCACAAAAATATGGCATTTACCATTTAGGAATTACAGCCATTTTCAACAAAGTACCTCCATTTTCAGGGGCTCAAAGGTATTTGGACAAAGTGACATAATTGTAAATACAACCATAATTTTAACACTTGGATGAAAATCCTTTGCAGTCAATGACGGCCTGAAGTCTGGAGCCCATGTTCTCACAACTCAAATTCTGAGTTTCCTCCCTGGAGATGCTTTGCCAGGCTTCACTGCAGCCACCTTCAGTTGCTGCTTGTTTGTGGGTCTTTCTGCCTTCAGTCTTGTCTTCAGTGAGTGAAAAGCAGCTCTATTGGGTTGAGATCAGGCGACTGACTTGGCCATTGAAGAATATTCCATTTCTTTGCCTTCAAAAACTCTTGAGTTGCTTTCGCAGTATGTTTAGGGTCATTATCCATTATTTTGACAATGATATGCCTACCTTCTCCAGAGTATTCTTGACTTCTGTTGATGTTGTGAACGGGTTTTTCTTCACCAAGGAAAGGATTCTGTGATCATCCACTTTAGTTGTCTTCCGTGGTCTTCCAGGCCTTTCGATGTTGTTGAGCTCACCAGGGCTTTCTTTCTTTTTAAGAATGTACCCAGCTGTTGATTTGGCCACACATAAGGTTTTTTCTATCTCTCTTATAGATTTATGTTGTTTTTTCAGCCTAATGATGGCCTCCTTCACTCGCACTGAGATCTCCTTGGACTTCATATTGGTAGCTGCAGTCGAACTGCTGCCAAATGCCAACTCAATACCTGATATCAACTCCAGACATTTTTTCTGCTTCATTAGTCTTGAAGTGATGAGGGAATGGACCGCACCTGGTCAATTAACTTCTTGTCAGTCAATTGTCCAAATACCTTTGAGCCCCTGAAAATGGAAGTACTTTGCTGAAAATGGCTATAATTCCTAAATGGTAAAGAACCTCTTAAAACAAAGCTGAAAGTCTACACTTCAATCACATCTTGATTGTTTTATTTCAAATCCATTGTGGTGGTGTATAAAGGCAAAATCACAAAACCTGTCACTGTCCAAATACTTCAGGACCTGACTGTATCTACATATATACAGTGAGTACAAATTAATGGTGTTCCACAGTCAAGCCCTCATTTTAACACATATCGAACACAATATGACACAAATCGTGTCAAAATTGTAATAACATAAAATAATGATAAAAAAAAGAGTTTTTTGAGAGTGTATGCATTATATTTTTCTATTTCTATTCTATTTTTTTAGGTATTTTCTATATTATATAACACCACACACACAGCTAAATATTTATATCAACAGCCTATTCATATATCATGCCGTTTGCACTGTTTTGTCACTTTTATTTACTGCCATCCTGCCACATTTGTCTTGCTCTACACTATATCACTCTATATCACTCTACATTGTATCACTCTACACTATATCACTCTATATAACTCTACACTATATCACTCCACTCTATATCACTCTACACTGTATCACTCCACTCTATATCACTATACTCTATATCACTCCACTCTATATCACTCCACTCTATATCACTCTGCTCTATATCACTCTACACTATATCACTCTGCTCTATATCACTCCACTCTTTATCACTCCGCTCTATATCACTCTATATCACTCTACACTATATCACTCTACTCTATATGACTCTACTCTATATCACTCCACTCTATATCACTCTACACTGTATCACTCCGCTCTATATCACTATACTCTATATCACTCTACACTGTATCACTCCACTCTATATCACTCCACTCTATATCACTCTACACTATATCACTCCGCTCTATATCACTCTATAGCACTCTGCTCTATATCACTCCACTCTGTATCACTCTGCTCTATATCACTCTATATCACTCTACACTATATCACTCTACTCTATATGACTCTACTCTATATCACTCCACTCTATATCACTCTACACTGTATCACTCCGCTCTATATCACTCTACACTGTATCACTCCACTCTATATCACTCTATATCATGCCGCTCTATATCACTCTACATTGTATCACTCCACTCTATATCACTCTACATCACTCTACATCACTCTACATTATATCACTCTACACTAGATCATTCTACACTATATCACTCTATATCACTCTACACGGTATCACTCTACAATATATCACACAATATCACTCTTCACTATATCACTCCACTCTACATCACTCTACACTAGATCATTCTATATCACTCTACACTGTATCACTCTACAATATATCACACTATATCACTCTACACTATATCACTCTACTCTGTATGACTCTACATTATATCTCTCTACACTATATCACTCTATATCCCTCTACACTGTATTACTCCACTCTATATCACTCTATATCACTCCACTCTATATCACTCTATATCATGCCGTTCTATATCACTATACTCTATATCACTCTACACTGTATCACTCTACGCTAGATCATTCTACACTATATCACTCTACACTAGATCATTCTACACTGTATCACTCTACATTATATCACTCCACTCTATATCACTCTACACTATATCACTCTACACTATATCAGTCTATATCACTCTACATCACTCCACTCTAGATCACTCTACTCTAATGCTACATTGCTCTTTGTACTTATGTTCTCTGCACAATGACAATAAACTTCAAAAATCTAATTTTGTAATATTGTCCAGAGATCATTTCTAGTGTAACTTCATTTGTTTAATCTCTAGTCAGAATAACACGTATGTTAGCTATTAATGTTGATTAAATGTACAAACAAACAAACAATGAGCACAAGTCCGCGCCTGCAGGAATGAAGTCACGGAAAAAGGCAAAAAGAGCGCCTCTCTGACAGATAACTCCGCCATTCCACCTTAAATAATCGCTGTAATGTAGAACGCGCAGGGTTTCCGGTCCACCTTAAGCGCCAACGCAGGCGTACAGCGGGGCTTCCGCTTCGTCCGCGGCCGGGCTCGAGCGGAGCTGAGGAACGGAGCGCTTCTTTTTCTCTCTGCTTTTTTTTTTCTCCTTTTCACCGTCGCTTCATCTGGAGATAAGCGGAGCAGCGCAACGAGGCCACGAATCCTACCGGAAAACCTCCCTCCGCTGCAGTCGCGTGCGCTGAGAAGAAAAAACAAGCAAACAAACAAACAAACAATACAAAACACAAACAAACAAACCAATATTTTTAACGATGTCCGAACCGCGGTACCGAGAGTGGATCCTGGAGACGATCGACTCGCTGCGCTCGAGGAAAGCGCGACCGGACCTCGAGAGGATCTGCCGGATGGTGCGCAGGAGACACGGCTCCGACCCAGACCGCACGCGGGCCGAGCTCGAGAAGCTCATCCAGGAGCAAACTGTGCTGAAAGTTAACTACAAGGGCTCTGTGTCGTACCGGAACGCCGCCAAAGTGCAACGGAAATGCCGACGGAAGGTCGAGCAGGCGGGCGAGCGCACCAAACACGCCGCTTTCGACAACAGTGGCAGTAGTAGTAACGCCAAGAACGACGACAACATCAGCGCGCGCAGTCCCGCGGACCGGGAGGAGCGCGAGCCGACGCCGTGCAGAGATCCCTCACCCAGCAGCTGCTCACGCTCCGCTGAAGAGAAACGGGAAGAAGAAGACGAGGAAGGAGAGGAAAAAGCGGTTTTGTCTCCTGCGACAGGCGGAATCAGCAGTTTCACGAGTTGCGACGGGAGAAACGGCTCGAGTGACACCTCCAGTCCCGCCGCTGCACGGGTCGAGGGGGGAGGTGGAGGAGGAGGAGGAGGAGAAGAAGAGACGCGCTCTGTTCTCGGCCACGCGAGCACCGACCTGCCCGAGCCCGAGCCCGAGCCCGAGCCGGAGCGGCGAACTTGCACGAGCGCTCGAAACAATAAGCAACACGCGCCCCAACTCGGGGCTGCAAAGAGCGGCGTCAAAGCGGCGGATCTGGGCGACCGGCTCGTGGCGGCCGTGTGGAGTCTGAGCGAGCGGAACAGCCGGGGTCACGCGCCGCTCGGGCTCAAAGAGATCCTGGGCTACCTCGGCACGCAGGCCGCGCACGCGGACGGCGAGAAGCTGACCCGCCACCGCGTCAAAGTGGTGCTGGAGCGCGAGATCGAGAAAGGTCGCCTGCGCAGGACGCGCCTCGGTCACATCACCGTGCCCGCGAGGAGATGGGGGGGGAGCACGGGGGCGGCCAAGGCGTCCGCGCGACTCCCGGCGAACACGAGCAGCGCGCCGCAGGACAGGCGCATCTCAAAGCAGGTAACTCTATAAATATATTTACACCACAGGCGGCTCGAGCGCGTTCCGCTCATAAATAAATAAATAAATGATAACGGTACGTGAAGAAGAAAGAAAATTGGGGGAAAGCACGCGACAGACACATCCGCAACGACTCATTTCCGCTTTTCTTTCTTTCTTTCTTTTTTTTTTTTTTTAATTTTCAACACAAGTGGCCGAGTGCATGCGATTTGTTTTGAGAAGCACGCACTCAGAGATTGAAAAAAAAAACAGACCTCGGCGCAATCTTTTGTGTGTGTATTTGCGTCATGTATGTGTTTTGCGAACGTGACGGCTGCGCTCGGTGTGTGCGTGTGTGTGTGCGTGTGCGCGAGCAAGCGCGGGGTGGAGAAGGTGGGGGGAGGACAAAAAAAAACCGACACCTCTCTATCGTCTCTGTTCTGCTCGAGGCGCGCGCACAAACTGTCTGCGTGCCCCTGCTGTTTCACTTGAACACACACACACACACACCAAAAAAAGAAAAAAAAAGAAAAAAAAAAAAAAAAACAAGGTGCGGCGGACTCGAGCTCGTGCGTGCTCCTGCTTTCTCCTTGTTCGATGCACGCACGCCGCACATTTCAGCGCGCGCCTCTCGAGCTTCAGGAAAACAGCGCGCTGCAGTTTAGCGTCGAAATTTTATCCGTTGTGCGTGATTTTTTTTTCCTCCCCCCCCATACACACACACACACACACACACCACACACACACATATATATATATATATATATATATATACAAAACGGCGCAGTTCGCCAGGTTTTTGTTCACATGAAAGTTGTGCTGGATGTTTTTCACTAGGCGGTGTCTGTTAAGTTCCACGCGCTCGGAAAACAGGAGGGAGGGGTCGGAGGAGGGGGGCGCGAGGTTTTTTTTTTTTTTT